>APFE030898799.1:9306-41949 GCA_000404065.3 Pinus taeda
TAAAGACACATCAGCAGGTATGCAGAAAGAGGCTGAGCCAACTCAGCACAACTATTCGGCCACCACAGCAGCACTAGCAGTCACAGGTGACAGGGCCGAGAAGCTACAGGAGGATAGAGCTGCACAGACACGTCATTCAGCAGTTATAACAAAGCGCTCAACTGACTCCGTGAGCTCCAAAGGTCAAAATTGTTCTGACAGGAGTTAAGAGCCTTTAAAGTTCATTAAAGATTGTAATAACTTTTCATCTACAATCTCTGTATGAGTTAAAGAAGATATTTTCCCTCTCAGATGACTCAATGCCTGAGATATTTTGTACAAGACTGCTATATATTCCCCCTCGCATTTGTTAGCAGGGGTTGGACATTGGATGTAAGAAATCTTTTCATATCTATTTTGCTCCTCTTCTACTTTAATTCTCAGAGAAATAATACAAAGGATGATGGAATTTCCAAAGCTCTGTGTCTCTTGATGTTTTGCTGGTGTTTAGCTTAATGTTGCAGGATTCCTGCGTATCTCATGACTCAATAAGTTTCTCTTGTAACTCCTTGTTATGTGTTTGTTATCTTTCATATATATTTCATGTTTCCCGTGTTTAAACAATTAATAGTTAGGAAAAAGAATAGTTCCAGGACTTAATCACAGATTACCCTGAACTCAATCTAAGCTATTTTAAATATCTTTTCTTCAGTTATGGTAATGAAAGTGTAATTCTTAATTGCTACCTTTCACACTATATCATCACAGTGATCTATTGTTTCAGGAATTCAAGTTTGCTCCTGAGGGATACATCCCTTTCTCACATCCCAGCTTAGTGAAAAATTCTTAACTTCTTTTCACTGGTTGTTCACACTCCATTATCAAAATTTAAAGTTTGTTTCATGAAATATCTAAATGGCCTTGTAACTCCAGCTGCACCAAACTCAGGATTTCAAGAAACCAACAGCCACAGACTCCATTGCCCAATGGACTGATTTTACCTGCAGAAACTACACTTCAAAGTTTCAGAAGACATCCTTCCAACCAAACATAAACCAAAGAAACCTTCACTTCATAACTAGCCTAAAATCTCCATAGAACAGAGACAAACCTTAAAGAGAGAGCCCTCTCTGATTACAGCTTGGCTAGAAGCTGTAATCCAAAGATTGGTTAGTGGTTACCCCGGCCGTATTCCCTTGGGAGTCATAGGGAGCAACCTGGGTGTTAACACTACCTTTCAAAGGGCAATGGACATTGCATTTGCCAAGGAAATCCATGACTTCATAGTTGTGTACCTTGATGACTTAACCCCTTTCTCCAAATCTAATCAAGAGCACCTCAAACACCTAAGGGAAATATTCATGACATGTAGGAAATATGGCATTTCCTTGAATCCCAAGAAGTCTCTCTTTGGCCTTGAAGAAGGCAAATTACTTGGACATATCATCTCCAAGGATGGTATTAGAATAGATCTAGAAAGGATCCAAGCCATCCTCCAAATTCCATACCCAAGAAACATAAAAGAGTTGCAAGCATTCCTTGGAAAGATCAATTTCCTAAGGAGATTTATCCCAAACTTAGCTGAGTTGATAAGACTATTGAGCAACATGTTGAAAAAAGATGCTAAGGTAAAATGGTCTCTTGAAACCAAGCAAGCTTTTGAGAGTATCAAAGCTGCCTTGACTCAAACGCCTGTCCTCACAAGTCCACAATTTGACAAAGATTTTATCATTTTCTCTTTTGCATCTGAGCACACCATAGCGGTGGTCCTTTTGCAAAAGGATGATCAAGGAAATGAAAATCCAATTGCATTTTTCAGCTGAGCCTTAAGAGATGCACCCTTGAAATACCAAATCATGGAAAAGTAGGCCTATGCCCTTGTCAAAGCCATTAAAGACTTCAGAGTTTATATTCTATATTCACATGTGATTGCCTATGTCCCAAACTTTGTTGTAAAAGATATATTAACTCAAGAGGGACTAGAAGGAAAGAGAGGCAAGTGGATTTCCAGCATTCTTGAATATGACATTGAGATAAAACCCACCAAGCTAATAAAGTGACAAGGTTTAGCCAAGCTAATGTCCGAAACAAATTTTCAGGCCTTAGATATTAACTAGCTGGACAATGAATAGGAGCTGGCGACTCCACAGATCAGTGAAACCTTTTTGCAATCCCCATGGTATGCCGATATTTGCTTTGTATTGTTAAACCTGTGTGCTCCCCCAAGATTGTCCAGAACCAAGAAAAGATTTTTGAAAATGAAAGCTTTAAAGTTTTGTGTCTTAGACGGTGCCTTATTTTGGAAAAATCATGAAGGCATATTACTTAATTGCTTGACTATGAACGAAACTAACAGTATCATGAAAGAATTTCATTCAAGGGACTGTGGAGGACATTTATATTGGAAGTCCACTGCTGACAAGATTTTACAGGCTGGTTATTATTGGCCCTCTCTATTCGCAGATGTCAGGAGATTTTCTGTTTCATGTCACAAATTCCAAATATTTGAAGGAAAAAGAAAATTGCTCCCTTTGCCCCTTAAGCCCATCTCAACTAAAAAGCCTTTTCAACAATGTGGTCTTGACTTCATTGGAGAAATCCATCCCTCATCCTCAGGCCAGCACAAGTGGATTTTAACAGCCACTGGTTATTTCACCAAGTGGATTGAAGAGATCCCATGTAGGCAAGCCAATGACTCGACCATTATCCAATTCCTTGAGTGCAATATCCTTTCCAGATTTGGCTGCCCTGAGAAAATCATCACTGACAACGCTGCTGCCTTCAAATCCAAAAAAATGATCAATTTTTGCCATAAATTTCATATTACCTTGGGCCACTCTACAGCCTATTACCCTCAAGGTAATGTCTTGGTCGAATCGTCCAACAAAATTCTGATCAGTATTATCAAGAAAGTACTAGAAGAAAACAAAAAGAACTGGCATAGGAAGCTCACAAATGCCCTGTGGGCAGACAGAATTTCAACCAAGAAATCCATTGGGATGAGCCCTTATGAGATAGTATGTGGCATGGAAGCCAGATTTACTTCATCTTTGGGCAGTCCTACTATCAAACTGTTACAGGAGATTTAGGCTGAACCAAATGACATTCAAAGAAGAATTAATTAGACCAGTCACCTTCAACAAACCAGAGAGCAAGTGTATGACAGAGCCCAAATTTTGCAAGAAAAGCTCAAAAGGATGTTTGATAAGAGGGATAAGGCGGAGTATTTCTATGTGGGCAGCAAAGTTCTAAGGTGGGATTAACGAAGAGAAGACAAGGGCAAACATGCAAAATTTGACTTTCTTTGGAAAGGTCCATTCGTTATCAGCGTTGTACAAGGCAACAACACATATTTCCTCAAATCTGAAGATGGTAGCACAACTGAAGAGCGCCCTGTAAATGGCCGAATGTTAAAACATTATCATGATCCCTTTTGTTAAAGATCTCCCAGCAAGATCATGTCTGTACATAAATGTTTGTATATATCAGCATTTTATTTTATTTTGTATATAAAAGTTCAGCCAATAGAGCACGCAGAAGAAAGCAGGCGGTGCTACACAGGTCACAAACATTTCAGTTGAGGGAAAGTGTTGTTCTCATTCCACACTTTCAATTATCTGACAGTCAGCACTAAGAAATTTCAATTTACAGCAACAATAGAAGATCAAGGCAGTTTGACCTGCTGTTCGTGACTTTTCACAAGGAAAAGCCATCCCCAAGTGGAGCCACTGTTAGCCTCCTACTACAGCAGGTTACTCATCTTTCATGATTGACAGTTTTACATGCCAAATATGTCATTCTTTGCATGTTGCAATGTTCCATATTTGCTACAGAAGCCAAAGAAGGATGCCATGAGAATGTGCCAGTTCAAGTGCCACTGCTGTGTTCCAATTTTGATGTACTATTCCATTTTTGAAGAATTTTCAGTTAAAGGGAGGTCCAAACAGCTTAATCTTGGTCTCCCTAGGTTTCAATTTCTTGTTGTAAAATATAGAGAATCATTATCTGTCCAAACAGCTCAATCTTGGCAGATTCTTAGATAGGTAGAGAAGAAAGGTTGCTCAACAGCCTAATCTGAGCCCCTGGCAGAAATAAGTGTAGACGTAGATAGGAGAACAGTGAAAAGAAAAAAGTTGAAAAGTTGGGTTTGCTAGATCAAGTGCACCCAAACCAAAAGAAGAAAAAATGCCAGGTAAGTAGGCCGGGTAGGTAGCTTTGTGGTTGCAGAATCAATGATTGTGATCAGTTTTCTGTATTCAAAATGATATATTTATTCAAATCACAATTGCAAGGCAAAGTTCCATTCGAAGAAGCTCAAGCGAGGCATGCCTAATTTCCCCCTTTTTCCTCTTCCCCAAATCACTCACTAACTTCCCCTAAAGAGGTCAAGATCTGCTTTACTGAAGGAATGTTCGTACTTCCTCCAGGAGTCTAATTCCTCCTTAATAGCCTAAGATCTCATACTTAGCGCTTTCCTATCATTTGTCATATTAACCACTAATTCTACTATGTAACTCCCTATCTAGTTCCCCTTCCCTTATTAAAACTATGTTAAATAACTCCCCTACATACGTATCCCCTCCCCTTGGTTGAAAAATAACCATAAGTACACTTGGGAATTTCTAAGTTTGCTTGAAACATAGCAAGAAACCTCATTTTGCCCCTTTAAAACCATCTTCCAATGCAATGGACTCCTTCCAAAGCATGAAATTCCTCTTTTTTAGGTTATCGGACCCCTTCTGAGGCCTCAAATACTCTTCAAAAACATATATACCCTTCTTCTGATCGCAATAACCCTTTCCGACTGCCTTAACATTCTTTCGATCCCTTTGGACCCCCTCCGACACGATATCGCAGTCGGAAGTCTCAAGGCTAATGTTGCTCGTTTTTGTCCTCCCCGATGGGTGCTCCACCGATGCCATTTTGTAAATCGGCGTATCGCAATACTATATGCCACATATATATGCCCCTTCCCCTTTAGCCAATGTGATATCACAAGTCGGCAATTGGTGGTCGCAAGAGTCATGTTCCTGAAATGCATGCCGCTTCCTTTTGCTCCGATGCGACATTGCCATCGCATCCAGAGAGCATATCGCATCACAAATACTTCCTCGCCGCATGCCTCCATTTATTCATATATTTCGTTTAAAACATGATTTATCATTAAGACATGTTTCACTGCAAATTCATCACAAATCGCAGCATTTCAATTATCGCTATCGCATCACAAAAACATATAAGGCACCACACCATCCAACGCCCTGCCACGTCACTCTGCCATGTCACCCTGCTGACGTCATCCACTGTACCAGGACCCACCACTAATGTCATGCTGATGTCACCCGCCAAAGAAGGGCGCGCAAGCGTGAAAAAGCATCTTAGGAGGCCCGGATTCAAATTCTGAGGTAGTTTTCGATGCGCGATTAGCGCATCGCTACGGGAAATGATCCAAAATGGGGAATCTTTGGGGAATCTTTCGATTCCTTAGCTGTCTTTGAGCCGAAAAGGGCAGAAAAGGCCCGATTTTTCATTTTTTAGCGTATCAGAAGAAAGAGAGAAGCCCGATTCAAACATTAAAGAGTATCAGAGCAAAAGTGAAGCCGAATTTAATGTCAAAATGTATCAGGAAGCGACAGAGAGTATCAGTGTTGCGGCAAAGAGTATCAGTTTAAATCTTTTAGTGGCACGAAGCAGGAAAACATTAAAGAAGCCTCCAACAAAGTCAGCAAAACAATAAAGGCCATTTAAACACACTCAAATCACAGTTACTGCTCATCAAACTCACATATGATCAGTGGAACAAAGCTCAAAGCACAGTTATTGCAAGAGCACTGCACCAAGCCACAGAGGACACCACATTAACTCATTTTGATCCAGCTGCCTCTGGCGCAGCCCAAAGGATATTTACTTGCATTTAATTTCAGCACAAGTTTAGGTTTTAAAATATTTTTTCCGCAGACCTGTTAGGTCGGCTGTAATAAATATTTTTGGATATTTACCCTATATATACAGCCCTGAACAATGTAATGAGGGTTGGTTTTTGTTGCTTTAATGTTTTGCTTAAGCAGAGACTCGCACTGTATATCTGATAATTTCTATAATCAAAGACTGCTTACCAGCTTGGAGAATGAATCATTTACTGTGTTTAATGGTTGAAGAGTGACTATGGAATTCTTGCGTTGGTACATGACCCAATAAGTGCTTCTTACCTCTGTTTTCCATTCATAAATCATTGTCTAAACAGCAAAAAGAAAGATTAGCTTAGGACTTGTTTAATTGCACTCTATGCTCAATTTCTGTTGTTTCTTTATGTTTTTCATCTATTTTAGGCATAAATATGAATTCCACATGGCTCATATTTTCCCTAATTCACCATGTATGACAGTTATCCAGGGATTCTTAACTGCCCCTAGATAGAGCTCATTTTCCTCCCCTCTGTTAAGCTAATTGAGAGATTCTTAATTGCCTCTCATTCCTTACATTTCACTCCATCTCTTTAGCTTGAACATTGTTTCATGTGTAGCTACCTTGCTCCATGTTCCTCTTGTGATCGAGAAAGCATACCTGCAATCCTACTCCTTGACTCCATGCCCAATGGTTTGAACTTATCACTCTATGCATGCCTCTCTACTTGAAAGCATCTTCCTTCCATTCCAACACCATCCAAACATAAACAAAACCCATTGAACCCAATAACTAGCCTAAAATCATCATCAACAAAGCTAAATCATCAAGAGAGACCCCTCTCTGATTTCAGGTGGGCTAGAACCTGCAATCCAAAGATTGGTTTGTGGTTACCTCGGTTGTATCCCTTCAGGAGCTTAGGGACAACCTGAGTGATAACAGTAGTCATGACCTCAGAACTAGCATTACATTTTTCCATGACTTGGGAACCTTACATTCACTAGAACACCTTAGCACTCCCTAGTTTTCATGCCTCCATTATCGTCCATAATGTCCCAGGCTGATGAAGAGATCGATGGAGGTAACCACAAACCAAGCTTTTAGTTTAGTAGGTAGCCCTACTAAACTAGAGATTGATCTCTCTATGAAATCACAACTAAGAGATGACTAGAATGTAAAGGATTTTAGGTTATATAGCTAGGGTTAGGTGGATTTTTCGAAAATTTAGGGACTTGGAACTCTATCCATCGGTGTCTTGTCTGGTAGGTACTTTGTCAAGGAGGCAAGGACTTGGAACTCTGTCTAGGATAAAGAACCTAACATGCATGACAAAAGCTCCCTAGAATAGAGTACCTCCTATCTAGAAGAGTGTCCCCTGCTCAAAATATAGAACCCTTCTCTACAGTGCACTTTTCTTAAAGATAAATAAGTGCATAAAATACTACTAAGAAAAACACCTAAATTAAGAAAAGTGAGTATCTAATTCAAACTATAAAAGTATAATAAACATGGCTCTATATATGTTTGGGAAGCACTAGACAAGCATGCTTTCATACAACAACAATAAGATGCCTAAAATCGATGTGATTATTTCATTGTTGCTATACCTTAACAGCAAAACTGGAATCTATAACATGTACCCCAAGGCTGTATGCATTTGCTGAAGGTGTAGATTGAAAGGATCTGCTGAGATGAAGTACTATTGAAGGAGAAACACCTTCAAAACAATAGATAAATTCTACTGTGAATTCAACCCATTTGTGCACAGACCAAGGTTGCTACTGGGTACACTTATCCATTGAATGGAAACTTGTAGTGCTACTGAAGGAAAAACACCTTTAGTGCAACGCGGTTAAAACTCTAACAGATATTGTCACTATGGCCTCAGTTTTTGATGATCTCATCAATATAGGTAACAACTTTGATAATTGAAAAACCAAAAGGTGAGATGCATAGATCACTTGAAATGACAAATTTGGGCATACTTTATTTTTGTTTAGGAGTGTTAGTATAGAAAATGCAAGGTAACTTGTTGCGTCTTTATGTCATAGGCCAAGGATGCAAAGAAATACATAAAATAATAAATAGCATGGTATAAGTCAATTGCAGGTTATTTTGAAACAGGAATGGAATTTTCCTTGTGCTGGTTCTAATCTAGTGGGTATAACTTTAAATAAGAAACTGATAGTTACAGGGTTGAAATTGTCTCATAATTCATGAAAAGTCCCAAATTTTTTCACTAGAAAGAAGTAGAGTGAGTCATCAGGTTTATGGAACAGAACACCCTATTCGTAGCAAGATAACTTGAAATTAGTCAGGCATATTATTTCTCGTCTTCTTGTACGTGTGTGCTTTGAAAAGATAACCACATCCAAAGACTCAATAACAACTCTGGTAAAGTTTATAGATGTGAAGCACTTCTGAGAAAACCCATTGCTTAATGACAATTGAGTGAGGAATATGTCGAAGGATTCAATCTTGCACTTAGTCATAAAAAGGAAGTTGGGGTATCCAAAATCTTACCAACAAACTGACTCCAACCATAATGTGCAAGGCAGGTTAACTTTGAAACCTTTTTCCCATTTTGTGGTATTGTTCCCTCTTGAATTCCAACAGGTATCTGACTGCTTAGGTCCGCAAAACTCATGCCAGGTAAACTCTGCATGATACAATTGTGATGTGAAAGCTTGACACACACTCTAGTTTCCCTATAAAAGAGGGTAATTCAAACTATTATGGCAATCTTAACTATATTTTGATCATACAATATTGAGGTATTGCATGGAATAAACAATATGCTATCAATGCACTAATGAAGAACTCAAAATAAACGAATTTCTTACGTCTACAATAACACCTCTTGGGATTCTCGGATAAAGCACCTAACCTGCATGGCAAAAGCCTCCTAGAATAGAATACCTCCTATCTAGAAGTGTGTCCCCTGATCAAAATATAGAACCCTTCTCTACTGTGCACTTTTCTTAAAGATAAATCTATGCATAAAACAAAACTAAGAAAAACACCTAAATTAAGAAAAGCGAGAATCTATGTCAAACAATAAAAGCATACTAAATATGGCTGTATAAAATTGCTGGGCAACGGATCCCATGACAACATGGTTTTGGGGCTTAAAGATTAGGTTTTGGTCAATTTAATGTAAACACTCCGCGAAATACAGACGCAGATTGCGAGAGTCTAGGGTTGTCTACCCTAAAATAATGTAAAATAATGAAAATTTGAGTCGGCCTACCCATGGACCGTGGCCCATGGGATTGTATAAATAGAGTGAGGCTGTAAGTGTAAAGACAATTGGGAATGTTTTTGAAAAGAATAATATATAGATGTGAGGGCATGGTTAGAAGATAGAAGTGGATCTGAGTTGTATTGGGTCGTAGTGGTAGGTAGAAGCTCTGCAACTGAGTGCGTAGAGGCCTAGTAGAGTCTTCTAACCGAGTGCACGGACCCCTGTAGCTGACTGCATAGGGCAGAGTCAAGTCTGTAACTGAACTTCAGTATTAATAAAGATAATATTGATTCATAATATTGTGCATCTATTTGTAGATATTTATTTCTGTGTTCTAGTTATCTTTATGCATTTATATTGTTTCTGAGTACACATGATTATCTGAAAGGTGAATAAGTAATAAGAATATTGGGCCTGCACAAACTAAGTTAAGCACTAATATAATAGCACAGTAAGGATCAGACCAGAATAATACTGTATTCACAAAGGTGTGCATGGGTTGTGAAGAATAGAAAGTTGCGCGGAGTAGCACAGTGCACAGATTAGGATCGCGAACCTCCAAAACCTATATCAAGATATCCCTAGGGTGTGGAAACCTAGTTCCAGCACCCTCCCATACTACATCGGGAGAGCTCAGTCCATGCTCCACGGACTCTTGCCGAAAGGGCAAGTAGTACCGGTATTTGCTTGGCTAAACTCACTGAGGAACCTAGGTCAGGCCCCACGTAGCCAACAAATGTTTCTGTTGTCAGAACTGGGATCGACCTAAGGGATGTCTGATGTCATGCAACTGGAATCCAATATAGAAGTTAATTGAAGAGTGGTTGGACAAGAAGATTCACGAGTTTTTGACACAAGAAAATAGAACTCCGCAAGTATCTAAGAAAAGGTGACTGGATCATTATGTGTATACAGAAATCCCCAAGATTTTCTTTGCATCCTTTCCCTTTGAACTGTATGAGTGGATCACGAGATTAGCCAACAGCCAGGGAAGATGTAAGCTTGAGCAACCAATCGTGTGGACTCTAGAATTAGTGTGCATATTAGAGGCATCAAAAGATAAGGTCGCGTGAGTTGTGGACCATTGACTCGACTAGATAATAGGGGGATTTATCCCTGAGTTTATGGTAGACATGACCATGAGCTAAAGCGAAGCAGAATGACGTTTTCTCAAGGGACAGCGAAATAAGTACATTAAATTCTTGAATACCTAGATTAAGATGTTGCTATGTGAAAAGCGGGTTATGCGAATACATTAATGTTTGGAACAATGTGGAGTAGAAAGATCTACAAAGGTAGCGGGGAATTATGAAATAGTCCCTTAATTTCACTTTCACGAGAGAGTGAGGAAGAGCTCACTCAGGTCTCTCTGAGAAGTGCGATTAGTTTGATAAGGCAATGCATTCTGCAGTTACCACCTCCACCCATGCCATTGCCCACTTCACCTCCCTCACGTCCATCTCCACCCACTCCACCTCCACCACCCCCTCAGTTCAGCATGGCAAGCGTGATCAAGCTACCCGTATTCAGAGGAGTAGGGAATGAAGATCCAGACTAGTTCTAGTTCATGGTAAGAGCAGTGTGGGAACTGCAAGGGGTCACGGATGACAACATTAAGAAAGCTACAGTAGTGAGCACACTGTAGAATTGCGTGCTAACATGGTATATCAAGCACTCTAATGACCACAAAAATGCAAGGATAGCGGAGATCTAGAATGCGTTAAATAGAGAATTTAGCTAACTGAAATTAAAGACACAGTTAATCATCGGGTTTAAAGAGATCGTGATGCTTCTAGGTGAGACCCCCTGGGATCTAGATCAGCGACTGGAGGGTATGATCTACGAGGCTAATATGATGCTCACGGATGCATAACATCACACATGGTTTGTGGCATCCTTGACACCACACTTGAGGATAGCGCTGTCACAACAAAAGCTTTCCACCCAGGCCGAAGCGTTGGAAATGGTGATGAGGTTGCATGAGACACCGATACAAGATCCGGGGTTGGGAGTTCAACAAATCCACATGCAACTATAGAATCTCTGCCTAGAAATGTAGAGCTTAAAGCAGGATAGGGCACCATAGCTAGAGGTGCGCGAGGAAGTATGGTGCATAAAATGCAAAGGCTAGGGCCATGACAAGGATCACTGCCTAGTATTCATGAACTACTTGGAAGGAGGGGGGCCAATGCGATTGAGACCGAAGGCACAAGCATGGCCAAGTGTGACACCCCTGTTATGGTGCACGATCTATCAGATAGGAGGAAAACACGTGACATATCATTTTCATTTGTTGTAGAAGTATACAAAGACTCCCCAACAGTTGTTTTGTAATTTATGTAGGTCAGTAGGCCACGAAAAGCGCACTTGTCATAGTTACAAGTTAATGATGGATTGGGCTCCAACCTATAGGATGTAGATAGAATGTGAACCCTCGACCCATTTGCAGGGATGACATGTGTTGGATTTCAGGGCCGAGGTCGACAATGAGGAGGAATGGGACCAGGAAGAGGTTACAGACAGTTGATTTTTTACAGTTACGGAGGACCAAGGAACTATGCTCGCGATTGCACCAACCTAATGAGGATATCATGTTCGTACTGTGCTCAATTTGATCATGAAGGAGTAGATTGTCCTACATTGATCACACAGATGCACAAGAAAGGGGTACTCCAGCCTCCTCTGACTTAGAATATCCAAATGATGAGGTCTGAATCACGCAAAGAGGACCCAAATGTGAATATGATGCTCAGAAGCGATGCAACCATAGGGGAAGATAAGGGGAAGAAGCCCAAGGAAGATACATGGGTTCGCAAGGTTCCTACAAAGGAACCTGTGTTTGACTTAGAGCACACAAAGGAGATGTTCATGGAAGCTAAGAAGAGCTTCGTGGAGGCCTCCACTTTAGGTAGTAAGGATCAACCAGAGCCAGGGATGGATCCTTCTATGCTTACTACCTTTCTGGAGACATGCATGAAACTACTGCATGACAACAAGGCAGTTAATGGAATACAGGAGCTGATAAATAGGTGCATGGGGTCAGGATAACCTCGCATAGTCCGAAAATTGGGGAAGCACACATTGCGCACTAGAAGGGAGACGAGGTTGATTGTGCAGATTGGTGAGTACGAAATGGATCATGTCATCCTAGATCTAGGATCAGATGTGAAATTGTTACCAAAGAAAACATGGGAATGTATGGGTAGGCCCGCATTATAGTGGTCCCCTATTCAATTAAAAATGGCGAATCAACAAAATATTTTTCCGATGGGAAGGTTGCAAGGGGTAACAATTGATATCGAAGGTGCAAGTACACAGACAGACTTTGAAGTAATAGAGATTGTCAATGAAAGTAATCCCTATCTTGCATTGTTGGGAAGAGACTGGGCCATTGATATGAATGGAGTCATCAACCTGAAGAAGTGGAAGATGATATTCAAGAAAAATTCCCTGCGCGTAGTAGTTCTGCTAGACCCAGCCGAAGGAGCGCGCTATACTAAACCAGTGCGTGACGATCAACACCCAACTCTTTAATACCCAACTCTTTCCTAACAGGCACCCATCAGATGCACACTACTCTTTAGAAATGGCTACACTCTCCCCGACAACGGTGCCAAAATGTTGAGTGCTAAAAAGTGCCTTTTAAAACTCCTATTATCCCACATTAATTATCAACCCGAGCAAGTCCTATTTTTTCAAGAGTGTACACAATTTGTGGCAGCTATTTACTCAAGAGTAATGTTTCTAAATTGCAGTATAGTGCTTTCAAATACAAGAGTAAACAGATGATTTAAATAAAACTCACTTGCAATTAGAGGAAACTCAATGCTCTAAAATTAAATCATTTATTCGACAAAGTGACAACAATTATTTTTTTTGACTGTAACGGTTAGTTTATTGAAGGGCGGCAAAACAGCTACCGCGTGCTTTTACATTGGGAAAAATTCCTCATTTTCTTTTCTCTCTGAGTTCTTGTTACACAGTGAGTCCATGGGCATTCGTTGACACAGAGTCGCCTTTGGCGGAGAGGAAACGCAGAGTCTCTGCCTGAAGAATCTGATCAGCATTACCGAAACTTTTGTCTTGATTGATACCTGTTACTTCTGGAAGATTGCTGAGTTTGACTTGCTTCAACGTGAAGGATGAACTGTCGTCCTCTATCTCTGTTGCCAGCGGGACATTCCGGATCTGAGTTGCTTCAACGTGAACCGGTGTCTTCCATCTCTGATCTTCAATCTCATCCTAACCTCCACTAATGATCTTGCTTGTCTGCGAATTTGGTGGTCTGTAAGTCTGTGATTTGAAACCCTGTTCTGCGCTAATGCAAATTTCATATTTCCTTTTGAAGGAGGCGATTCAATGGAACCGTTGGAAGAGGAGTAGCCTGGAGCACACCTGTACATAGCATTCCTCCAATCAAACCCACCATGCTCAAGTCGGATCCTGTTTGGAGCAGATTGTATTGGGCCAGCAAAAACCAGAGGATCCAATGCGTCTTACTTTTCTTGGTTGCCTGCTCTTGGAGCTTGGAGTAACTAATTCCTGGAAGGACTGCAAAAGCCTGAAGGGTATCCGAGGTATCTGGTTCAGTAGTTGATCCCCAATACATCTTTAATAACAGATTTCCTAGATGAGCCTATTAAGGGATGATGCAGAGGGATTCCTCAAAGTTAACTGAGAGGGTTCTTTGGCTTCTAGCGGAACCAAGATTGGCTTCCAAATTAGCTTGGGAATTTAGCTATCTCAATATGTGGTAAAAGGAGATTTTCCGAAACTTAGCCAGCATGAGTCTAATTTTCTTGAGAATTCGGCCTAAGTGGATCTGCAACTGGTTCGAGGAAGAGTTCATTGCTTGAATGATGAGCCGAGAGTCTCCGAAGACCGTCAGAGATTGAATATTTCGTTTGAGAGCCAGAGTCAGCCCCTGCCACAAAGCTAGAGCCTCAGCTCTATTGTTTGATTCGATTCCCAGGCCCCAATGATACCTTAGTAAAGTAGAACCATCGGGATTTAGCATAACTCCACCTCCTCCCGCAGCTCCTGGATTGCCTTTAGAGGCCCCGTCGAAGAATAGACAATGGTCCTCTAGTGCTGATCTCCACTTTAGAAATTCCTGTTCTTCCAGGCGAATTTCCCACCCAGCATGGCAAGAGGCTGGAGTAGTTGGGATGGATTGATTGTTCGGAACAAAATCTTTCAGCCACTGCTCCTCCTCATTGTCCAGTTTTGCTTCATTCCTTAAGGCTGGCTTAGCTTCCAATGTCTCTCCCAAGATAGCTTTAATTTTGGATATAATGTTGTTTGAAGTGCAGATTTCTCCTCTGAAAATTCTGTTATTCCTTTCTAACCATAACTTCCAGCAGATGTATTTAGGGGTCCACATCCAAGCAGTCTTAAGAAGGTTTTTTTTTTTGAGACAGAATGATGAAAGCTTGGCCCATTCGTGAAGCAGGGTTGGCACATTTCTTGGTAGCTCAATCTTGTCCGCCCTTGAACTCAGAACCCCCTTCCAGACTGCCTTGGCAAAGGGGCATAGCAACAACAGATGATCAGTTGTTTCTTCCTCTGATATACATAACGGGCATCTGGAAAGCCCTTCCATTCCCCGTTTTCTCAGGTTGTCTCCTGTGAGAATACTGTTGTGAGCGAGCGTCCAACAGAAGAAGTCTATTTTTGGGAGAGAAGGAAAGCTCCATATGAATTTCCATTGCGTTGGTTCTGGAGGAACATTCGGGACAACAATTAAACTTTTGTATCCTTCAGCAACCGAGAAGGAACCAGTATGGGAGCCCCACCCTCTTTTGTCCTTGGCTGTTGCTGACAATGGGGATTTTCCTTGCAGGTTGTCTAAAAGTAAAGAAGCTTCAGCTTGCAAATGGCGTGGTACCTCTCCAAGATTCCAGCTGTCCCATCTTCTGTCAGCATCCTCCGTCCAGTTGGAAATGTCCCAAAGTGTTTCTTTATTGTTGGAATGCAGCCATAGTTTAATATTTGCTAGGTCTTTTATATGATGAAGCGGCTGGACTCCAAGAATCTGGTCTTTCCAAATTCTTATTTTTTTCCCATTACCTGGGATCCAGTAGAGGTTGGAGCTGAAGTTGTTCAGAGCTGCAATACAAAGCTTGGATATTGGGGAACCTTTGGAGATTTTTTGAGGAAGGTCCAGACATATCAAACGTTGACCTTGAAAGTATTTCTTCCACAGTACTTTCTTGCTCCAGCTTATTTTCCCTGCCACAATATTCCACTGAATTTTTGAGCCTAGAGCTAGATTTTGGGCAGCCAAGTCTCTCATTTGCAGACCTCCTTCTATGAATGGTCTCTTAATGGTATCCCAATTTACTAAATGAAGCCTTCTTTCATTGTTTTTCCCCCCCTTCCCACAGGAATCTCCTCAGCATACCATCTGTTTTACTGAGAAAGGTTTTGGGGGCAAGGAGAATGGAGTGCTGAAAAAGAGGCATGCTTGTTAGGACAGATTTTATAAGGATAATTTTCCTAGCAGTGTTTAGCCAGGAGGTTCCCCAGGCATGTATTCTGAGCTTAAGCTTGTCCAAAAGGGGAATCCAATGGGAAACTTTAGGGATGGATCTGAAAATAGGGATCCCAAGATATTTGAATGATTCCCAGTCTTGACAGATTTTCATTTCAAGAAGCCTAGCTATGTCAGCAAGATTTTTAGCTGAGAAATTCCAGCCATAGATTGTACTTTTTGAATAGTTAATCTTGCTGTCGGATGCTTCCTTATAGATATCCAGTTCCTTTTTGAAAGAATTGGCCGAATTAATGCTCGCTCCACCTAGAAGCAGTGTATCGTCAGCAAATTGGGCATGGTTTATTTCTTTGACATTTTGCACCATTCTAAGGCCTGGAAGAATTTGGATTTGCTGACAGAAGTCGAGCTGGAAACTAAGCACAGAGGCTTGAATAGCATAGAGAAGCGGGGACAGCGGACAGCCTTGTCTTAATCCCCTGGAGGCTGTAAAAAATTCAGTCGATCTTCCATTTACCAACGGGGCAATCCAAGGAGAGGCAATGTAGGCTTTCACCCAATTTGTGAAGTTTGTTGAGAAGCCCATTTTTGTCATAACAGAAAACAGGAAGTCATGCCTCACCCTATCAAAGGCATTAGCCAGATCGATTTTTATTACCATTCCTTTCTCTTTTCTCTAGCCACCTGAATGAACTGCCTCTTGAACTAGCACAATGTTATCCAGTATCTTTCTCCCTTTGATGAAGCCTCATTGGTTCTCCGGTATGATGTGCGGCAAAATATTCTTGAGGCGTATGGATATTATTTTGGTAATCAATTTATAGCTAGTATTGCACAACGAAATGGGACGAAATCTACTGAAATCTAAAGCTTCTTTTTCTTTTGGAAGCAATGCCAGGAAGGCTGAATTGGTGCTGCCTCCTATCTTTACGCATACTTGGGACTTCCTTACCATTCTCAGAAGGTCTTTGTTGATAATTGACCAGCAAGACTGAAAGAACCCAGCAGTGAACCCATCAGGCCCTGGCGCTTTATCCGGTTCCATGCAGTCCAAGGCTTTCTTGAGCTCGTCCATGCTGATCGGGGGAGTCAGCATATTATTGACAGGGTCATGCACACAGGAGGGGATTAGATTATACGGATATGCTTGAGGATCTATAGGCTGGTCATCAGGTGTTGAATAGAGATCTTTAAAAAAGGAGAATGCTACTCTCTTGATGCCTTCAAAATCATTAACCACTGTATCTTGGATTCGGATTTCTGAAACATTTTTGAATTGCTTTCGAGCTTCGACATGTTTGTGGAAAAAACTAGTATTTTTGTCGCCGGCCTCTAACCATAAATTTCTAGATTTTTGTCTCCAGTACTCCTCTTCATCCCTACTAGCTTTATGAAGGGCTTTTTGCAACTCAACTTCTTTTTGGAGTAGACTTTGGGTAATAACTGAATCCTCCATTGAAGATTGGAGGGCAGCAAGGTTTTCTATAGACTCTTTTCTCTTGGCAGCAGGTGTTTTCAAATCTTTAGCCCACTCCTTGAGCCTTCTCTTAAGAGCCCGCAACTTTTCTTCCCATACGAAGAAAGGGGATCCCTGAATTTTCTGGTTCCAGGCTTCAACAACCACCTCATTGAACCCCTCTTGCTGAATCCATAATGGACTAAATCTAAATGGAATGGGTCCGAGAAAGCCATCCATGGAGAGCTCAAGACTTATTGGTTTATGATTGGAGGTGCAGTTGGGCAGAATTTTGGATGATGCCACTAGCCCACTAGTAAGGAAGGAGGTTTGGATAAGGAATCTGTCCAAGCAAGCAGCTATATGGCTGGGGCCTAATCTTTTATTAGAGCAAGTGTATTTCCCAGCTGAAGGTTTGATGTCCTCCAAATCCCAGCCGATTATGATGTCTTCTACCCATTCTCTGGCAGGGTCCCTTACAGGTGATCCACCTTTTTTCTCTTCAGCAGCTAGAGTTACGTTCAGATCCCCTGCAATAATGATATTTTCTGGACTGTGCAAAAGAAGAAAGGACTGGAGCAAGTCCCAGCAAATTTTTTTCTCCGATGGTAAGACCAGAGCATAAAGGTTAAATATACTTACTTGTTGACCGGAGTCTTTGTGAAGGAGCTGAGTGAAAATCCAGTGCTGGCAACTTTCTTCTTGAATCAAGTCGTATTTGGAACTGTCCTAGAAGGAGGCGATCCCACCAGAGGCACCTCTAGCACTGACAGCTCTTCCAGGGCCTTTGCGCCAGAATGTTTTGCTGGTTTGGAGGAGAAGAGTGTCCTCCATCTTTGTCTCCTGGATGAGAAATATTTCAGGCATATGCAACCTTACAATGTCTTTCAGGGCCTCTTCTTTCAGCCTGCTACCTAATCCTCTGCAATTCCAGGAGATGTATTTCATTATTTACTGGAGTGGGGGGGAGTGGCTCCTTTTGAAGCCTTATTATTCTTGCGCCCAGATCTGGTATTCATCATTCCCTTGAGAGTTTTCTGGGAACCTTGGAGAACATCCCTGTAGGTTTTCTCCTCTCTCTGTTTCTTCTTGGATTTCCAGCCCCTGGTTGATTTGATAGGGGAGATTTGTAAGCTGTCTGATTCGGATTCTCTTTCTTCTGATTCTTCTCTTGAGTCAGAGGCAAGACTAATGTGCTCATCGTTGTCTGCGTTTTCCCCTTGATCTTATTCTTCGATATCTTTCGTTTTCTTCGGCTGGCCTTCAGTTTCTTCATTTTTCTCTGAGGCCTCCCCCTTTTCAGCTGTGGATGGGCCTTCATTTGAGACTGGTTTGGTTTTGTCATTGGGCTGGGGATTCCCCTTTGGTCCTGTCTGCTTCTTCTCATTTAGCTTTGAGACTACCTTTCCCTTTTTTATTTCCTTCCATCCTTCTTCTTCCTCTTTGTCCCCTGATGGTGCTTTTGGGCAGTTTCGTTGAAAATGGCCGTGTTCAGGCAGATTCTGCATTTAAATGGAAGTTGCTCGTAGTCCAGCTTCTGGAAATGGTGCAAGTCTCCCACTATCAACTTGATGGCTTCCGGTAGTCCAGCTTCTAGATCAACTTCCACACATATTCTGGCGCAGGTGTATTGGCCCTTGTTATCAGCTTTGTCGATGAATCTGCCTAGTCCATTTCCTATCTTTTGCAGTGCTTGATAACTCCAGCAGTGTATTGGCAGATTGGGTAGCTGGACCCAAACAGGGACCTCCTTTGGCACATCGACTGAGGGGTCAAAGTCGGGTGTCCATTTATTGAGAAATAGACCTTGGTTTCCCATGAAATATGGGCCATTTCTGAACACCAGATCTCGGTCTTCCTTGGTAGTGAATTCGAAGATAAAAAAGCCCCTTCCAACCGCATAGCTGATCACATTGTTTGGAAGCAGGGGTCTCCAGTTTCGTTGCACCCATTCATCAGTTGATTTTGTTGTTGGCCACCGACCCATAAACTGCCCTACTAAACCTCTGTCAGCCAAGGCAAGGGCGATTTTGATTGTTTGGTCTTCTGGCAGAGCTATTTCTGGAACTTCTTCCAATTTTTTAACAAACTTTGGGACTTCAGGCTGCATTCGTTTTTTTCCTCTCTGCGTTAGAATGTTCCTGAATGCTTCTGTTGGAGAAAGCAGAGGGGTGGGAGAGGGCTCTGCACCCCCTGGAGCAGGCATGGCGGCGGCAGAATATCGTAGACCTAGCAGATCTCATAACAGAGCGCGCGCGCGGTCGTCCTGTCAAGACACCCACTTGTTGATACCCCCTTCTCTTTTTCTTATAGCAATAATGTAACTGCCAAATTGACACAAACCAGATTTGGAATATAATTAGATTTGCAACACTGAAACAGCAGAGAAGTCTGATCTAGCACGCGCATAGGGCTGATTCTTCACTAGCTTATCAAAACAGCCCGAGGTTGCAGCGTGCAATTACAAAGTGACAACAATTATTAATCAAGGATACAGTAGAAATAACTCATTCCTTGTTTAACTGATGTAAACTAAATCAAGCATAAATAAGATCCTCAATCTGAGAGCTTTGACAGTAATAGCCAATGTTCTTTACAGTTGGTGATCTCACAAACACCACACTAAATAATTGTTATGAAACCAGCTCAAGAAAAGATAGAAAATATAGATCAACGCCTTAGAATTCAATGGTAATGAATTAAATCAATAATGCTACTGTAGATTATGTAAATAAGATAATTCTATTAACTATAAGAATGCTAAAATGCAGAAATATATGATTGCAGAAAGTAAATGAGAAGCAAAGCTATATAATAGAAATGAACAGCAAAGCTTATGTGACTGCAATGAACAACAAAACTAAGTTATTGAAATTAGCAATGAAGCTTTGTAATTAGAATGAACAGCACAACAATATACTTGCAGAAAGCAATGATCTTGTTATGATGGAAATGAATAGCAACGCAATTCAATTGCAGAAGGTAATCATTTAAACAAACCATACCTGCAGAAATGAGAAATTAGGAAAACCGCACTGTATGGTACAGGAATAGCAAGTAGATCCACTAGGAGCTAGGCCCTTAGCCACTGGTGAATACCACTGGATTACTTCAGGAGGTGCGAAAAAACTGCAATTGTTTTTATATATTCATCATCGCATAATCATTACACCAAGTTCGTGCTCTGCTTCAACAGCGAGAGTCGATGATCAAATTTACAATTTCAATAGTAATCCTCCCATTCCTCCTATCCTATTCTATCTATCTCTAATCTAATGATCCATATAATTCTCTCTCTAATCATCCATCATGAATCGCCCTTCTTTGGTCTTTGTTCTCATTTAAATACACATAAAGCAAAGAGAAGTTACAATAGATATTATTACAAAATGATTTCTATTAAAAAATTGGATTGTTCACAAAAAATTGATCAGCAAGATCATATCTAAGATATCTTTCCATTAGCATTCAACAAGAATAGGTCGAATTTGTTATTGCAGCTGAGATAGTTTGGAAAATGGCCACAATAGTGAATCTGAGAAAAATGTCTTTAGAGAACCTTCTATTTCTCTTAGTACGGATTGGATTTGGGAAAACATCTTAGTAAAAAAGTAAATTAGTCCATTTTGGACAAAATCCATGTTTCAAATTTTCTAGATTCTTCTCCATTTTCCCAAAACATCCAATGCAAAATTGTCATTTCTTATTCCAATGAATTTCTAAGTTGGCACATTTAACGATGAGTTAGAGATAAAATCTACAATATAGAAAATATATTAGAGGCTAAAATGGTGAGTGATGTTACAACCAATTTATTAATAAACCATCATTGGTAAAAACATGCATAATAATCAATTTATTAAAAATAAAGTAGAAGAAATAATATTTATCCATAAGAACATAAATAATTATAAAATGGGATTATATGATAAATCATGATAAATGACATGATAAAGAAGAGTATAAATGGATGAAATAGGTTTTAAAAAGTGACAATAATAATGACATATGAATGGCCCAATAGGCTGGGAAGTGATCGTTAGTGTCATTGTTCATGACAAGCTTTCCAATTTAAGGCAACGAGGAGCGAGCAACGGGCAATTAAGACACTATGTCAGAACTAGATTTGGGACTATCTATTGGCAATTTGGCATTAATGAGCTGAATAATGGGGGAACTATCGAATTTGAATTCAAAAAAGCCTATAAATCACAAGTGGCTCTCTACTGAACAACCCTTCGCGTTTTGAGAACTCAGTTGTTGCACTATCAATTGGGTATGGACTTGACGAATTTGGAGGCTGTGAGAGAAAGTTCAGTGTTTGAGACATTGCCAAAGGAGACATAGGATTTCCTAATCAGAATGATGTCAAAAACCGAGGGATCCACATAGAGCCCTACGTCGCCAGTGGGGGATGCACCGAAAATTCCTAAATCACCCTGGACATTGAGGCCCAAAAAGGATCCACACGCAGCAAGACCGGTCCTATGTCTCCGCGAAATCTGTGGTTTGGTAAACTGTCTATGGAAGATAAGGGAAAGATTGTTAATCTTGAGACCGATGATGAGGAGGAGGATCTCCAAGTGTTTGTAGAAGAAATTGAGGCAGATGAAGAAATGGAGGAAGACATTCAGCTAATGTGCGCTAAAGAAAAACTACCCAAGTATGTCCCTGCATGGAAAGGGACAGTAAAAGTACCTAAATATTTGGATGTTGTTCAAAGCGCACTCCAAACCCCGTTTCTCCTAGATGGAGTTCTGTTTGAAGGATTGGTTCTAGGTCGCATGCCCATGATGAAATTTGAAGATTGGGACCTCATGATATTTATCATCAAGAAATTACTTTTCCTGGTGCACGATGGGTACTTGTGGCTGGAGGAGCCTATTCCTATCACGATAGAGCTTATTCATAGGATTTCTCGGCTTCCCTGTATGGGAAGGAACCCAGTGGAAATAACTGGCAAAAGCGAAGATTTGGCGCTCTCAAAGGCCATGAAGAAGAAATACCAGTTGGAAAGAAGCAGAGAGGCTATGTAATCAATAGAGTTTAAGACAAAGGGGTGCGCATAGCAACCCAGTTACTGGCTGGGAAGGTGATGAGAAAATTCCAAGGCAATGAGGTACCAGCAACGGTCATTGCATTGGCCAAACAATGCACAGAGGGGGTATAGTTCAACTGGGAAAAATTCCTCTACGAGGAGTGCCTGACGAACTACAAGGAGGCCCATGAGCAGGGTAAGACCTTCCACTACATGTGGTTGCTCTTATCCATCTTGTTGGCTGCAAGGGAATTGCCCAAGGATAGTGAGTTTCGTCCTCTTGACCAGGACTTGCCAGTGGCAGTAATGTACGTGTCGCTCTAGGCAACAAATGATGCCATGTGAATCCGCGAGACTAAGATCTACTGGATGCTCATGGAGGAAAGCATCTGGCTGTGGATCAAAAAATGACCACGCCTATCCCCCATAGTGTATGACAATCTGTGGAAATTTGTAGAATTTAAGGCGGATATGCACAATGTGTATATCAAGGCGTGGAAGGATCTGGAGCAAAACTGGACCAAACTCTCGTTCATCGCAATTGATAATGTTGTTTTCATGGTGCTTAACTCATGACCACCGGAATGGCGTGCCCCAGATCTGGCAGCACATGATGAGGTAGCGATACAATGATAGAAGGATGTCGCCAAGCTGCTGGCACAACACAAGAGGAACTAGCAGTTCGCCAAAGAGGTAAGGGCTTCCCACGAGGTAGCGAAGGCCGCCACAAAGTAGACCAAGGACACTGAAAAGGTAGTAGCAGCTGGGGCCACCACAACATAGGAGGCAAGAGGCCCAAACCTAACCACAGGACAGGTGACAGACGACATGGCGGAAGGCATGAACCCAAGCACAACACCTACACAACTGAAATGGTCACACGGTATGGAACAAATAGGGCCACAGAAGAAGATGAAAGCTTCCAAGCTAGATGGGGAGCCTATTACACTGACAAAGGGTGACCTATATGACATTGGTGACATAGTTCGTGAGGTCACTAGGGAAGCGCTCCAGGAGGCAATGACAAAGCAACAGAATGTGTTGGCGGCCCTTAGGGTGCAACTACAGGGACTTCAGGTGTGGCCCCCACAATAAGGAATAGTAGTCACCTACAGTGCCGCAGGTACATCAGCAAAAAAGCAGCTGTTGTGAGCCAAAATGGCTAACACTGTTGTGCTACTGGAAGGAGCATTGATAGCAAATAGCACAAAGGATAGAGCCATGGTAGGTTGGATCAAGGGACTTGGCCTAAACTTGGCTGCCCTTCCACGAGATATATTATATCAGCTACAGGACGGAGTGACAATAGAACTCCACACTAGGGAAGGATGCACAGTGAAATTGTTCAATGAACAATGAATCAACATTAAGAAGCTTAGCCTACAACACGATGAAGTGTTGGCACAGAATCAATAGATAGAGTAGATAGTAGAGGAAGCATGTCACTATGCCCCAGAAGTAGAAATTGTGACAGACCTACCAATAGGAGTGCGGATTCACAAATTGGCCAATGGATTCCGCGAGGCAAAGGAGGAAGCAATGAGGATCCAGCTGGACCTCAACCTTCAGATTGCTAAACTCTGATTAAAGGCGCAACCATCCACGCTCCTGGAATTTCGGGAACAATGCGCTAACACTATCCAAAATGGGCTAGAGGAAATAGGACAGGAAGTGCAGACCTATACAATGATGTTGGAAGAATCCTTCGTGGTCCTCACTTCCCTACAGGAGGACCCCACCATACAATGCCTGGAAACATAGGTGCGGGAGCTTCTAATACAATATGCTAGTGTGTGTGGGACAACACAGACAGTGGTCCTGAACTAGTAGCTTGCGAAGCTACAACAGGCGAAGGCATTGAAGGAACAAGTGGATGTCGTGTGCCAAAAAGAGGCAATACTTAAAGCATGCATCCAGCCCTGGATTGATGAGGCCTTCCTCATCACGGCCAACATCGAAGGAAAACTTGCCCAGATGAAAGCAATGCATGACTTAAGATAGGGATTTGACCCTAACAGTGAGCATTCAGCCGAGCGAGTAGAGCAGATCCATCGAATGGCAGAGCAGTGCGCTGCAGACCTTCGCGCAACCCAAACACAATTGGAAGAACTTCACGCAAAGATCACCACACCTGCACAGTGACTCGGGACGAGTCATGATGATTGGGTTGGGGGCCTATTGGGCAGTGGATCCCCCCACATCATGGTTTTGGGGCTTAAATCTGAGTTTTTGGTCAATGTAATGTAAAGACTTCGTGAAATGCAGATGAAGAGCATTAGAGTCTATGGTTGTCCACCCTAAAATTATGTAAAATAATGAATAGTTGAGTCAGCATACCCATGGTCCATGGACCATGGGATTGTATAAATAAAGTGATGCTCTAAGTGTAAAGATAGTTAGGAATGTTTTTGAAAAATCTAATAGATAGATGTGAAGGCATGGTTACAAGATAGAAGTGGACGAAGTTTATTGGGTCGTAGTGGTAGGTAGAGGCTCTGTAGCTGAGTGCGGAAAGGCCTAGTAGAGTCTGTAGTTAAGTGTGCGGACTCTTGCAGCTGAGTGCAGAAGGTGGAGTCAGGTCTATAAATGAACTTGAGTATTAATAAAGATAAGATTGATTCAGAATATTGTGCGTCTATTTGTAGATCTATATTTCTATGTTCTGGATATCTTTATGCACTTATATTTTTCTCGAGTATGCGCGCTTATCTGAAAGGTGAATAAGTAATAAGAATATTGGGCCCGTACCAACTAAGTTAAGCACTAATATAATAGCATAGTAAGGATCATATCAGAATAATATTGTATTCACAAAGGTGTGCACGGGTTGTCAAGAATAGAAAATTGTGGGGAGCAGGGCAGTGCATAGATTAGGATCGCGAACCTCCAAAACCTACATCAAGACATCCCTAGGGTGTGGAAACTTGGTTCTATCACCCTCCCATACTACTTCGGGTGAGACCCCAGTCTGCTCTCCGCGGACCGTTGCCAAAAGGACCAGTAGTACCAGGGTTTTCTTGGCTAAACTCACTACTCAACCTGGGTTAGGCCCCATGTAGCCAACAACAATATTGAGGTATTGCATGAAATAAACAATATACTATCAATGCATTAATGAAGAACTCAAAATAAATGAATTTCTTATTGCTACAATAGCACCTCTTGGGATTCTCGAATAAAGCACCTAAACTACATGGAAAAATCTTCCTAGAAGTATGTCCCTGGCTCAAAATATAGAACCCTTCTCTACTTTGCATTTTTCTTAAAGATAAATCTGTGCATAAAAAAGAACTAAGAAAAACGCCTAAATTAAGAAAAGTTAGCATCTAAGTCAAACTATAAAAGAATACTAAATATGCCTAAAATCAATGCACTTCTTTCATTACTACTACAACCTCATAGGAAAACTATAATATACAACATGTATCCCAAGGCTACATGCATCTACTAAAGGTGCAGACCGAAAGTATCTACGAAGATGAAGTATTGTTGAAGGAGAAACACCCTCAAAACAATAGATAGAATCTAATGTGAATTCAACCCACCTCCACACAGGCCAAGGTTGCTACTAGGTAAAATTCTCCCCTAAATGGAAACTACAGTATATTGTTGCTCTACTGAAGGAGAAACACCTTCAGAGAAACACATATAAAACTATAACATATATTGTCACTGTGGTATCGGTTGTAGAAGTTCTCATCAATATAGGTAACAACTTCAATAATTGAAAAACCAAAAGGTGAGCTACATAGGTCATTTGAAATGATAGATTTCGGCATACTTTATTATTTTTTAGGAGTGTTAGTATAGAAAATGCAAGGTAGCATGTTTCATCTTTATGTCACAGACCAAGGATGTGAATAAATACAGAAAAGATTAAATAGAATGGTACAAGTCAATTGAAGGTTCTTTCAAAACAAGAATGGAGTTCTCCATGTGCAGATTCTAATCTATTGGGTATAGATTTAAATAAGAAATTTATAGTTATGGGGTTGGAATTGTCTCACGATTCATGGCAAGTCCCAAAGTTGTTCACTAGAAAGAAGTAGAGCAAGTCATCAGGTTTATGAATGGGAACACCCTATGGATAGGTAGATAAATTCAAATTAGCTAAGAATATTATTTCTCTTCTTCTTGTACGTGTGAGCGTTGAAAAGCTAACCACCTCCGAAGACTCAAGAACAACTCTAGTAAAGTTTATAGGTGTGCAACACTTCTAAGAAAACCCATCACTTAATGACAATTGAGCGAGGAAGATGTCAAAGGATTCAATCTTGCACTCAGTCATAAAAAGGAAGTTGGGGTATCCAACATCTTGCCAACAAACTGAATCCATCCATAATGTGAAATCTGGGTTAACTGTGAAACCTCTTTCCCACTTTGTAGTATTGTTTCCTCTTGAATTCCAACAAGTATCTTGCTGCTTAGATCCATAAAACTTGTCCCAGGTAAGCTTTTCATGATACAATTTTGATGTGCAAGCTTGACACACACTCTAGTTTCCCTCTAAAAGCGAGTAAGTCAAAATATTATGATAGGTTTAACTGTAATTTGATCATACACTATTGATGTATTGTATGGAATAAACAATATACTATCAATGCACTAATGAAGAACTCAAAATAAACGAATTTCTTGTTGCTACAATAGTGCCACTCTTGGGATTCTCCAAGGAGCAACTAATTTATACACATTTGGAATCTTTACTTGGTCTGCAAAAAGATTAAGCAATGGTAGTGATCACTCTTTGCCCTCCCATGGAAGGTCTATACAAATTCAGTAATAAATTGATTTATAAGTGAGGTATATGCCTAAAAAATAGGAGTTTGACTCTTCAAACCTAATTTAGTGGCAAGGAAATATTCAACTATAAATGCTTGATCTTATATAGTGTAAATTTCTAGATAAATGGTTAGTGTAAATTTGTCCATTGTCCACATATCCCAAAAAACCATATCTGTCTAGACTCTGGTTGTGTGTAAGAGAGGGGCGATCACATAAATAATTTATTATCAAAAGAAAAAGTTAAAGCACAACATTCTATGGAGAATGTTTTTTAAATTTTATTACATACCTTAGAAAGTTTGAAAGGACATAACCGAAGCTTCCCTCTCCTTCCACACTTCATTAAATATGTCGTTTTTCCAACACCGATGTGGCCTGCAAAATCACAATTAGCAAATAGAATATGAAAAGTAAGTTTAATGAATTAATGTAGCTTTTTTATACCTCAAGCACATGGACTATGAGAAATTTGATTCATTCTCTACAAAAGATGATATAGCAAGATCTAATAGCATTTTTAATTGAAATGAAGGTAAATTGGATTCATACTTTGCAATAGATGATATAATGAGATGTGATGAAATTTTCAACTCAAACGAAGGTAAGTTTAGTAGCCAAAGCTCCAAAATGATGGCATCCAACTTGTGAGTCGTAGTTATTGTATATATCTAGCTAGAGGCTATAACATAAATATATTTGTTATATGTGAAGATAAAAAAATGAAAGGAATGTGAAATTTTGACCATCAACTATAAGTTCCTTTCAAGGACTAGATCAAACTATAACATTCTTATCAAGATAATCAACTCACTCATTCTAGTATGCTTCTAGTAATTTCATGATAAAACTCAAACTCAATAAACTTCAAACAACATAAATTAACCAACAATATGTCTAAGGTTGGTTATCTAAGGATTATATCATACTAAATTACCTTTTGCATCTAACATTGAAAATGACTGTGAAAGAAATGAAGATAAATCGGTGATTATGATGGATGCATGTGATGAAATAAAATAAAAAAAAAAGACCTTTCTTCTTGCTACTGATGAGCCTTCTAGGGGATTCTTGGATGAAGTTAATCCTGATCTACTTTCTGAAATCAAAGAGACACTTTCTAGCTACTCTGATTTGATGGACAACAACCCTAATGATTATGAAAATGACTATGGAAAGTAATAAGCATTGATGAACCTGGTATTAAAGAAGGTGTCTCAAAGTCTAATATGGATAGTATTTTAAATTTCTACAACTAGCAGAGGGTTTTCCCAGTTGTGTTCCCTAGAAAATTTTGTTTTTTTTGCTATAGTGTGACTGTGTTATATTTTTCTTCTATTCCACTACAAATTGGTAGAGATATTTTTTTTCTTCATGCAACAATTAGTTTCAGATTCATTCAAGCAGTAGCAAAATTTCAAGGAAATTCTACACAAAGGACAATTAATCTATATTTTAACTTATATCTTTTGCAAGTAAAATTCACAACTAATTTTTCATCCAAAATGTTTAGGTTACTAGCAAGTGGTATCACAACATATCTCAACATTGCAAAGCATAAATCATACTATTCAATAAGGTTGAGACATGAGATACAAAAATATTCCCAAGTTATGCAAACAAGAAAACTGCTGATTTTTAGTTCTAAATCTATCCAACTAGAACAAAATTATGCCATTTTGAACACCCTCTAGTCAAATTTATTCATGGCCTCATTCAACTCAATTAAGAATATGTCAATCTCGTTGAGATTTATTCTTCACTTCACGCTTATAAGTTATATATTTATGCAACCTAATATATCATTTATGTTAAGCGATTATTCATTAAAACTTATTTAGTCCATCTAGTGCATCTACCTAATTTTCTGATCAGTTTCTCGGAAGACTCTATCAGACATTTGCAAGTAGAAAATAGAAAACTATTTAGTACATAGTGTTATAAAACTCTAATCTGGAAAACATATTTTGCGTTATTTCCCTAAAAATATTTACAAAATTTTCAATCTCAAAGCCATTTCAGGGAGAATTTTAGTCAAGGAGAAATTTAGTATTATTTTTGGAAAATTTGAATTAAACTAAAATAAATTCTTCCCATTTGCTCAAAATATTCCAGCACCAAATATGAGTGAATTCACAGAACTTAAGATTTGGAAATAATTAAATTTCATTTTGCTTTTCCAGGACCATATATGGGTGAATTCACAAAACCGAAGATTTGAATTCTGGAAACACTTAAATTTCACCTCATTTATTAGGATTGGAAATTACCTGAGATACAAACATTTAGCATTAAGGATCTACTTTGCTTGTTTAAGGACAATGTTCAGTTTATATATAGTGATACATGAATCTTTGTATACATGCCTGACACAGTTCTTTGGTCACCACTAATGAAAGAGAGCATCTACTTTTCAACATATACTCTGACAAAAATAAACATCTTTACAGTCATATAAAGTTGTCACCACAACAAATAAGGAATTATAAACCAAAATAAAAATAGGAACTAGATTGGATTTTTATGGTTGCTCTAACAAAATTTTAAATAGGATCAATATGTTAATATGGAAAATAGTGTAGTTGATTATGATTTATTGAGCCCAAGGGGTTAGCCCAACAGAATGTCATTAATGTTACTGGCTATTTGGCTAGTACTATGCTGGCAGGTACCCAATTTGAAATCCCTTGGGTGAGGTGCACTAGTCAATGACAATGGGTTTAGCAGGGATACCATTCATGAATGTGGGGAACATCCATTGGGATTCCCTAGAGAGTTTTTCTTGGAGAGAATAAAAATAGGATTTCCTAAAGAGAAATTTTGAGATGCATACAATGTACACCCAGTAAAATCAACTCTATAGAGACAAACCATAAAAGAAGGAAAAATACATATGATTTTACCTATCTTCCCTTGTTTTCCCTCTCACCCTATGAAAAGTGAAAATATGTTACTCTTAAACTTAAAATAAAGGATGAAGCAAATAGTGAATTTTGAACCAGTACTCCTTGTGTGGAAGAAGACTAAAAGTGGGGTGGAAATGCAGTGAGGTTAGAAATGAAACATACCTGGGTGCCATTAATGGATTGAAGAGGTAAAACCTTAACTCACAACTCTCTTCAATCTCCTTTTCCCTCTCGCCCTGTGAAAAGTGGAAATGTACTACTCGTAAACTTAAAATAAAGGATGAAAAAAATAGTGAACTTTGAACCAGAGATCTGAGGTGTGTGTACTCCTCCCTGTGTGGAGGAAGACTAAAAGTGGTGTGTAAATGTAGCAAGTTTAGAAATTTAATGGATTGAAGATCTAATGGGGGTGGATTTGAGGTGTGTGTACTCCTCCCTGTGTGTAAGAAGACTAAAAGTGGGTTGAAAATGCAGCGAGGCTAGAAATGAAACATACATGGGCGCCATTAATGGATTGAAGATCCAATGGTGGGGTTTGATATCAGTGTACTACTAGTAAAACCTTAATTCAAAACACTCTTCAATCTCGTTTTCCCTCTCGCCCTGTGAAAAGTGAAAATATGCTACTCTTAAACTTAAAAGAAAGGATGAAAAAAAAAGTGAATTTTGAACTAGTCCTCCTTGTGTGGAAGAAGACTAAAAGTGGGTTGGAAATGCAGCGAGGTTAGAAATGAAACATACGTGGACACCATTAATGGATTGAAGAACCAATGGTGGGGTACGATATTAGTCTTCTACTGGTAAAACCTTAATTCAATGAAACATAACTAGGTGCCATTAATGGATTGAAGATCTAATGGTGGGGTTCAATATTAGTCTTCTCCTCGTAAAACCTTAATACACAACTCCCTGTGTGGAAGAAGACTAAAAGTGGGGTGTAAATGCAATGAGGTTAGAAATGAAACATACCTGGGCACCATTAATGGATTGAAGATCTAATGGTGGGGTTCGATATCAATCTGCTATTGGTAAAACCTTAATTCACAACTCTCTTCAATCTCGTTTTCCCTCCCGCTCTGTAAAAAGTGAAAATATGCTACTACATTTCCCTCCCTATGAAAAGTGAAAATTTAATTCACAACTCTCTTCAATCTCGTTTTCCTCCTGCCTTGTGAAAAGTGAAAATATCTACTAGTTTTCCCTCCACCCTATGAAAAGTGAAAATATACTACTTGTTTTACAAAGTAAATGAAGATTGGAATTAGGAGGGCTTTGTTACATCAAAATAAAGCCTGAATTTTTTCAAAAGTGTTAAAATTTTCCTCCCTAAAAAACAATAAATACAATATTTATATAGTATAGAGTAGATGTGTAGGTGTAATGTAAGTATGTAAACAATTCTAAATATGGGATTAGTTAAAGAATAATAGTAATAATAATAATAAAAGTCCAAAGTATGGGGATGAGTGCAAAAATCTAAATGTTGGCTCAATTAATAATAAAAACAATAAAATTCAATTTGTTATATTTTGATTTTTTTATTAACTTGTGAATAGGTTTTGTTACAATACCATGAAAATAATAAAATTAAATTTGTTATATTTTTATTTTGTTATTAACTTTGTCAGTAGGTTTTGTTACAATACCATGAGCCAATAACAATGCTTATCAATACCTCAAGCCCAAAAACCATAACTTATTTCACAACCAAAATATTTTATAATATTATGACAAGATTCTTAACCATGGTAATTCACCCCCCCATTTACAGTGGATATTATTAACTTGTAAAAACTTGGTTTTGTTATAATACCATGGGCCAATACTATGGCTTATCAATACCACATGCTCTAAAAACATAACTTATTTCACAATCAAAATATTCTATCACAATATGAAAATATTCTTAACCATGGATATTATTAACATGGAAATAGACTTTGTTACAATACCATGGCTTATCAATATCACATGCCCAAAAAACATAACTTATTTCAGAATCTAAATATTTTATAAGAATATGACAGGATTCTTAATCATGGATATTCACCCCTAATTTTTCATTGATATTATGAACTTGTGAATAGGATTTGTTACAATAGCATAGGCTAATACCATGGCTTATCAACACCACATGCCAAAAAATCATATCTTATTTTACAATCTAAATATTTTATAACAATATGACAAGATTCTTAACCATCGATATTCACCCCCACTTTACCATGGATATTATTAACTTGTAAATAGGCTTTGTTACAATACCATGGGCCAATATCATGCCTTAACAATACCACATGCCCAAAAGCCATAACTTATTTCACAATAAAAATATTTTAATTTAATTTCATTTTATAACATTTTTTATTTGAAGCTAATAGGAAAGGGGTTGTAATTAGTTTTGAGATATATATAAACCCTCTTTCCTCACTACTACTAATATTATTCCCATATAAATTAAATTAAGGTTTTAATAAAATAAAAAATGAGAATACTTTTGTATTTAAAGATGTGAAATTTATATAATACAAATATTAGTAATAACCAACATAGATCTATCTTAACTAAGGATCCAAGTGATGATAGCAAGCAAAGTGAAGGGAAGAGAGGGGGAGGGAGATAGTGACAAAGGAGGAGAGAGAGAGAGAGAGAGAGAGAGAGAGAGAGAGAGAGTGATGGGGGGAGACCGAGAGAAGGAGGTAGGAAGAGAGAGAGGGGAGAGAGAAAAGAAGAGAGTGGGGGAGAGAGATAGTGACAAAGGTGGAGGGAAGAGAGGGGGAGGGAGATAGTGACAAAGGTGGAGAGAGAGAGAGAGAGAGAGAGAGAGAGAGAGAGAGAGAG
>APFE030898803.1:0-10696 GCA_000404065.3 Pinus taeda
TTATCTGTAGACACTAAAACTTCCCAAAAGAAGCACATCATGAACACCTCCAACAAGACCATAATTCAAATAAGGGATGGCTGAAGCAAACAAGATAAAATAAGATGCTCCCCCTAAATGCATGGCATCTCTAAAATCAACTCCAACCTACAATGAATTGCTTTCGTAGCAAAAAATGCTTCTTTTCCACATATAAAAGCACCATATGGACATAGACTCCACATAACCCTGACTTAATGACATAGACATTATAAATACATGTTTGTGAAGTGATATCAAACCTCATACATAACTCATTTGACCATAACATGACATAATGACTCATGAGTAAATGAACCAATAATACATAAAATACAAGTACATGGATTCATGATAATTTTACATGAATATATCAATAAATGCACGGTTTCAATGATCATATCCTATGGACCAATGACTCAATGGCATATCATTATTGTTACATCAAAATTAGCCCATACATGTAGCTACAAAATGACTCAATAAGACTCCTCCATACATGCTTATCACCATGATGCATCAACATAATATTCATTGGAATCTCAACCAACATAAAATTATGAATCAATTACAAATACATGGTTGGTCCATGTCCAAAGTCATATTTATACATCATGTGGCATTGAACTCCTACAATGTATTGCTATACCATCATTTCATCCAACTTGTGAGTGCTACTAAAAACATATATGCGGCTGAAAAATGTACTACCTTCACTTAGAGAATATATGTAAAGAAACTACAAATAATTGAGTGAAAAATAATGAAGAAAACGTTAAATGACACAAATAAAAATCATACCATTCATAGAATCCCTTGAGCTCAATATACCTCCAATAGAGAAGATGATCTTGTGGACTTGAATGTGCATGAGGCTTAAATGAACTCATCAAGTGTTGCTGCTAACATACACTCCCCCTGAGGTTATGCACCTCTCATGAATTCGGCAGTCCTCTATAAATATGCAAGAAGTAATGTTGGATTGTAGGAGGGGATGCTTTTCACTACTTGAATTTTTGTTTCTCTTTCATTCTCCACACGACATTTGGCTACTTATTTTCTTCCTTCACTGGTTTTCTGCTACCTCCACTCTTATTTTGTTGTCCTTGTTGATTTTGCCTTGAATGATGGGGAAAAAAGTCTCTTTCCATATGGCCAAAATTATGACATATGTAACACTACAAATGAACAAGATATGAAGCAAGATGATCAAGTTTCCTATTGCTCATGCTCGATCTATACCTTACATGTAATGATCTTCTCCCCCAATTTTTAGATCACCAATCAGATGCCTTATGGAAAAGTAGGCTACATAAATAGAAATAACCATAAAAACCACGATTATACCTATTGGAAAATCTCCTTGGATATTGATATTGCTACAATTTCCGCTGATTAGTTCTATACATTTTGCGTCTGCAATTAGCTACAACATGCCAAAATTTGAGACAATTTTAACATTTTATATTATGCATGAAAGGAACAAAAGGAATTTGTTTCCTTTTAAATTTTAAAAATATTTCACGATCCTCTCTTGGAACAATTTTTTTTTGGAAAGATGAAGCTCGTTGACATTTTAATTTCTACTACTGTGTATTTTTCTTCTTGATCTACCATTGGTTCTATATCTTGATTCCTTAGTTGGTTCTCTTTTTGCTAGTATTGTTTACTACATTCTTCTTTGGATCTTCCTTGGTGTTTTTGCCTACATGCAAACTAGATGCACCACTTTGAAATCCCAAACTAGATTTATCCAATGGTGATCTATGGATCTCAAGAAAACTATCCAAGGCTACAATGATCTTCTCCATCTTCAAATCCTTTCTCGAGAAAACAACTTCAACTTCTAATTTATCACACTTATCTTCTTTCTCTTTATACTTCTCATGCCTTCTTCAACTCTTTCTAATTCAGCGGCTTAATCTTTAAGTTAACAATCTCTTCCTTGAGCTTGGCCTCCTTATCATCACATATATGAAATAATTTTTCTTCATCCTTGCATGTAGCTATTTGACTAGAAATATCAGCTCTAATACCCTTAATAACATTCTCATATTCACTATGCGCTTGAGCATGACCAAAATATAAATCATAAAAATTATAAATCAATATAAAATCATTAATATTTATACCTTCGGTTTCGATATTTTCTGATTTCTTCTCATCATTAGCTTAGTCATGTGAACTAGAGGAATGAGACCCTAGTTTCCAAGATTCTTGATTTTGAAGGTCCTTCTTCTTGTTCTTCTTCTTTTCTCCTTTTTGTTCCCCTTTTTCTCAAATTCCTTTTTACTGTTGGTACCATCTCAAAATACGGAGTCTATCTTGTCCCAAATATATTTTGCATATTTCAAACCTACTAGCCTCTTCAAATCATCATCATGAATATTCGTGTAGATTATGCATCTAACTTTGCATCTTGCTGCAGAAATTCATATGCAATTGGAGCCTTGCTAGAACCTTGAAATAATTATCTTCAAATGTTAGATACATAAGAAAAAAATTGATATTTAACATTTTCGCTCCATACCTTGTAATTTGTAGCAGTAAGGACAATCAATCCTTGAGAAGTCATTTTGAAAAAAAATTAATTTTTTCTCCAACAAACCTCAGATCTACTCTCCAGTGATCAAGCTGCAACCAAGAGCCCTGCTCTGATATTAATTGTTGGAAACCTTTGGGCACTAATGAGAAGGGAGGGGTGAATAAATACTGTGTCTTATTAAAAACTTTCACCAATTTAAACTTCTTATTAAATCACACAAATTAATTACAAAAAAATCATTAAACATTTGTCAATCTATGAATAAGTCATAAGTAGAAAATAAACCATATGAAAAGCATAACCATGAACAAGAGCACAATAAAGCATCAACACATGAGACACAAGATATATGTTGGAAAAGCCTTCACCGTGAGAAAAACTACCCTTGTTATTGTTGTGCTACTCTGAATATTCTATTAAGGAAAATGTTTCTTTTGGATATATTGTTGACTCCCATCTGCTAGGAAACTCAACCTCATATACAATCAGCATAATCACATTAGCTAGTTGACTCGATTCTAGTGATCAACTTGGAGGGCCATGCCCTCACATGGATCTAGGGACTACCATCCACTGAAAGCCATCACAATCAATGATCCTTACCCAAATATAATTGGACTATCCAACTCCAATTGGATGGAGAAACTTTTTCTTTCGCTCAAGCTTCAAAATCATTTCTCCTCTCCCATGAAGTCATTGTTCCTCTACCCTATGTAGACCTCATTTCACAAAATTTCAAACTCAATCCAAATAATTTCTTCTCAAAACTAATTCACCTCTACAATATGATCTTGAACAATAAGATGGAATCAATAATTAAAGTAAAATCCCCACAATCATATGTTCTCCACTCAAGAAAAATAGTGGCCACATTCCATCCAACAAAAACTTAACAATAATGTTACTAGAAGAAAAACAAAATCTCATATTTAGCCATGATATCAAACCCTCAAACAAAAATATGAATGTTGCATAATACAATCAACAATCTAAAATGCAATGCCTATGTGCAAAATGCATCAGTGGATCCTAGAAAAACAAGTGTGAGAATATCAAATATGTATCTATACAAATCTCTTGATTACTAACAACACCTCTACTACAATTCTCTACTTCTTTAATATGTAATCTGAAGTTTTGAATTAAAACACTGCAACAACAAATAGATATGATCAAACTACTCCCACTAGAGCTCATATATTGAAGCAATCTTGCTCACCAATAGGTTTGAAGAACACTCACTCAATGCAGTATTCTCTCACTCTCTATTATACTCAACCAAATAATACATAGCTCCAAAATTATGTATACAAAATGTGCTTTGTGAAATTCACATTAGGGATGGGATCAACAATGCACAAATCTGACAAAATAAATCAAGTATCCCACTACTTGAACACTAAAGGTGTTCACATCATTGGAGGACCTTTTAAAACCATTCCATACATTTACAACATAATATAGAATCCTTAAGGAATTTCCATGCACATTTTCATCCGAATTATCCAGAGGACTTTTAGTGAAAATCCTCAGTTTCATGGACATAATTACCTAATTTAGCTTCTTAGAACATGGATAAGCTTGTCAGCTAATGATTGAAGCCTTTCAATGACTCCCATGGTATTACATTCCATCGTTTGGGGAAAAACATAGGGTGAAACATCAAACCTCAGTCCAGAACATCTGCCAGCTATTTGGTAACCTTATCTAGCTCTTGTACATGCCTCCAAACATTTGCCACAACCTTCGACACATCTGCAAATGAGAAAAACAAGTCTTCCAAGTGTCACTTCCATGTTGACATAGAAACGAACAAATAAGGGTTGTCATGAGTGTCAACAAGTACTCAGATCTCCTCAACAACCTGCTTACATTGCAACACATCTGAATAGTCTTGTAACATATTGCAGCATATATCCATCATCATCATCAGGCCAAGCCATCATGTTAGCAAGTCATGTCCATGAACACAAGAATGAATACCTAGATGAAAGCCTAGTTTCCAACTTAAGTATTTTCCATCTCAATAACATGAATGAAAACTAAGCCATCATCTCCAACACCTATACACCAACATCTCCAATGTCTCCAATAAATACATAATAAGGCATCGAAATGTTGGCATCAATGCACATGCCAACACATTTCATCACAATACAAACATCCATGAGAACCATGCTACCATCAAGCTACATCATCCAACCATGACATCAAGTGTTGAAATCAATGCCAACTCAATTGGCCACTACCATAGTACAAGGAAGAAATTCAAACATCAACTAGTTTAGATAGGGTTAACATCAATGCTAACATTACCTAGTTTCCATCATGAACCAATTACAACGTTGTCTAGTTGGAACAATGCACACCATAATGTTAACCATCTCCCCCTTTGTCATTGATGGAAACCACACACAAAATCCAAATCAATCTCCTCTATCACTCCCCATTTGACTTCAATGGAAAAGATTCAACTACATGTAATAAGGCACTAAGAACTAGAGAAAAAACACTAGAGTAATTGATCCCTACATGGATAAAATATAATACACATCAACAATCATCCATAATTCTAATATCAACAACAAATCATCACATAATACCAATTATCATTCAAAGCATCTAACAAACAACCTCTAGCAACATGCAACAATATGCACATGACACAACAAACAAGAATCTATGAACATCAACATAATAACAACTATGAGAAACATGAATTATATGCAATAATATACACATGATTCACTAACCAATACTCTTCCACATAGAAACCACATAGCAACAAAATCAATGGCCATCATCAACCTCTCTACTCATATAATGAGGTCAAGAACCTCAATAGTCAAAGCATAACATGAGGCACATCATGAACACCTCCAAGAGGACCATAATGCAAACAATGGATGGATGAAGTAAAAAAGAGAAAATAAGGTTGCACCCTGAATACATGCCATCTCCAAAATCAACTCCAACCTGTCTGCTACAAAAAATGCTTCTTTGCCACGAATATAATCACCATATGGACATAGAATCCACATGACCATGATTGAATGACATATACATGATAAATCGATGGTTGTAGAAGCGAGAATAGACATCATACATAACTCATTTTACCATAACATAACCTCATGACTGATGACCCATTGATACATACAATACAAGTGCATGGTTTCATGAGCATTTTACATGAATATATCAATATATACATGGCTACTATCATAATCTCCTATGGACCAATGAATCAATGACATATCATCATTACATCAACATTAGCCCATACATGTGACTTCAAAATGAGCCCATAAGACTCCTCCATACATGCCTATCACGATGATGAATAAACATACTACCGATTGAACTATCAACCAATATAGAATGATGAATCATTAGTGACAAATACATGGTTCCCCATGTCCCATTTCATCTTTGTACATTATGTGCAAATGAACTCCTTCTATGTATGGTTGTACAATCTTTTCAAACAACTTGTGAGTGATACAAAAAACATATATATGGATGAAAAATGTACTACTTTCACTTATAAAACATATGTAATGCAGCTACAAATGACTAAGTGAAAAAAAATGAAGAAAATATCAAATGACGCATGTAAAACTCATCAAATACATAGCTCCCCCTCAGCGCAATATACCTCCAATAGACAGGATGATCCTGTGGACCTGAATTTGCATGATGATCAAATTAACTCAAGTGCTACTGCTACCATACACTCCATTTGAGGTTATGCACCTCTCATGAATTTTACAATCATTTATAAATATGCAAGAAATAATCATGGACTGTAGGAGGGGATGATTTTCATTACTTAAAGAGTTGTTACTCCTTCTTTCTCCACATAATATTTGGTTGCTTATTTTTTTCCTTCATTTAATTTCTGCTGCCTCCATTCTTCTTTGGCTTCTCCTTCTAGTTTCTCCTTGAATTATGGGGAAACAAATAGTCTTTCGGTATATCCCCAAAATTTACATGTGTAACACCCCACATGGCCACTACATAAAGAAAGATGAAAAAATATCATGTTGCTCATGCTAGATCTATACCTTGCATGTAATGAGCTTCTCCTCCATTCGTTAGATCTGGAATCAGATTGCTTATGGCCAAACAAGTTACATAAATAGAAATAAGCATAAAAACAATTATTATACTTGTTGGACAATCTCCTTGGTTGTTGATATTACTGCAAGATCCACTAATTAGATCTATATGTTCTTCTTCTGCAATTAGTTGCAACATGCCCAAATATGTGACAATTGTAGCATTATATATTATGCATAAAAGGAACAAAAGGACATTGTTTCCTATGAAATTTTACAAATTTGTCATGATCCTCTCTAGGAGAAAAAGATTTCTTGAAAGATGAAGATTCTTGAGGTTTTATTTTTAGTCATTGTGGGTTTTGTTGCTTGATTTGTTGTTGGTTCTGCTTCTTGTTTCCTTGGTTGGTTCACTTTCTGTTGCTATTGTTTCCTACAGGCTTCTTGGGTTCTTCCTTGGTGTTTTGGCATGCATGCAAACTAGACTAGCCCTTTTGAAATCCAATAATAGATTTATCCAATGTCGATCTCTGGATCTCAAGCAAACTATTAAAGGCTACAATTTTATTCTCCATCTTCCGCTTCTTTTTCAAGGAGAGCACTTCAACATCTAATTTCTCACACTTATCTTCATTCTCTTTATATTTCTTCCTCATATCTTCTTTAACACTTTCTGATTTAGTGAAATTAATATTTAAGCTCGCAATCTCTTCCTTGAGATTGGCCTCCTTATCATCACATATCTACAATAATTTTTCTTGATCCTTGCACTCAGTTGTTAGTCTATAAATGCTAGCTCTAAGAGCCTTAATAACATTTTCATATTCATTATGCACTTTATCATGATCAAAATATAAATCATCAAAATTTTAACTCAATATAAAATCTTTAATATTTATACCTTTGGGTTTGAGATTTTCTAATCTCTTCTCATCATTAGCTGAATCATGTGCACTAGAGGAATGACACTCTTGTGGCTGAGGACCTTGATTTGAAGGCCATTCTTCTTGTTCTCATTCTTCTTGCTCTTTTTTTGAAATTCCTTATTATTGTTGGTACCATCTCAAAATATGGAGTTTATCTTGTCCCAAATATATTTGGAATATTTTAAACCTACTAGCCTCTTCAAATCATCATCATGAATATTCTTGTAGATTATGCATTTAGGTTGTGTTAGAAAATTATAAATTATAGAGCAATGGAACACATAAAATATTGCAGAAATATAAACACAGAAAACACATAAAACTAGAAAGACACAGATATACATGGTTCACCCAGTTTGGGCTACATCCACCCCGAACAACCAGTCCTTCCTTTCTATTATACAGCAAAATGAAGAGACACAACCTACAACAAATCCGTTGTAATATCCTCTGTTTTCTCTCACAGTCTCACCTCTCTGTTTCTCGTTCAGAGAATACACATCTATTACACTGCCTCAATACAATGCCCTCATACAAAGATAGGGGTTGCCTTTTAGGGAAAAAAAACCTAAAATAAACATAAGTTCTACCATCAGATCATCTGCCTAATGAGCGGCCCATATTGACTAGAAATTACTATACTTTTACAAGGCAATTTTACATCTGTTTTAGCCTTGGGGGCGCTGCCCCCGAACCCCCGTCGAGGGATTGCTAGCCCCCAGACCCCCTAGCTAGGGGGATAGGCCCCCCCGAACCCTCGCAGGGGGGGTCAAGTCCCCCTCGCACTACCCCCCCATGTGGACGGGTGTACAAACTTCTTGGGTTATAAATCCGGATGAAACAAAGACCTCTAAATAATCATGCGCCACACCCAACAATCTCCCACTTGGAGAATGATTGTAGCAACTCCACTGCTAATTCATCTACTGGAAAATGACTCCTCTTTGGACTTGGTTGTTTCTCATCTTCATAGTCATCTTTGAATACCAATTGAAACTTAGCATATTCTCAGTTTCTCCCTGTTTACAACTTTTGTTAGTATATCTGCAGGATTATGGCTAGTGTGTATCTTTTCTAGCTTCAACTCTCCATCTTCCAACACTGATCGTATGAAATGGTACTTGAGCTGTATGTGTTTAATCCTGGAATGAAATGTTAAGTTTTTTGCAAGATGAATGACACTTTGTCTATCACTGTATAGCGTGCCCATATCATGGTTCTTACCTAATTCACCCATAAACCTTTGTAACCAAATCATTTCTTTACTAGCCTTTGTAGCAGCAACATACTCTGCTTTTGTTGTTGAAAGTGCAACAACACTTTGGATTTTTGAAACCCAACTGATTGCTATTCCATACATTAAATACATATCCTGTAGTGCTCCTCCTGTTATCTCCATCACCTGCCATATCTGCATCAACATATCCCTGTAGAGAAATGTTTAAACCACTAAAGCATAATGCTTGATTTGTTGTACCTTTCAAATATCTAAGGATCCATTTCACTACCATCCAATGTTCCTTTCCTGGATTGTTCATGTACTTGCTTACAACTCCCACTACATGTGCAATATCAAGCCATGTGTAGACCATTGCATACATTAAGCTTCCAACTACTGATGCATATGGAACTTTAGACATATAATCCATGTCTTCTTGGGTCTTTGGGCACATTTCCTTACTAAGTTTGAAATGACTAGAAAAAGGTGTACAAACTGGTTTTGCATTGTGCATATTAAATCTTTAAACACCTTTTGTATGTACGCGTTCTGAGACAATGTTAATTTGCGATTTTTCCTGTCTCTAGTTATTCTCATACCAAGGATTTTTTTTGCAGCTCCCAAATCCTTCATTGAAAATGAATTTTCCAATTTTCTTTTGAGCACATTTATTTCCTGCATGTTAGAACCTGCAAGAAGCATTTCATCTACACACAATAACAATATAATATAGCTGCCATCGTTTTTATTTTTTTATTTTATTTTATTTTTTTATTTTTATTTTTTTATTTATTTTAGATAAAACAATGATCAAAATGACATCTAGTATAACCTTGTTCAGACATAAACTTGTCAAATTTTAGATACCACTACCTTGGAGACTGTTTTAAGCCATACAAGCTCTTCTTCAACTTGCACACTAGTTTCTCCTTCCCTTTCACCTCATATCCTTGTGGCTGTTGCATATATATCTCTTCCTCCAATTCCCCATGGAGAAAGGTTGTCTTTACATCTAACTACTCAAGATGAAAATCTTCAACTACTACTAGACTTAAAATAGTTCTAATTGAAGTTATTTTAACAACATGAGAAAATATTTCATCAAAATCAATGCCTTTTTTCTGTGCAAACCCCTTCACCACAAGTCTAGCTTTGTAGCTTTGTTTTCCTCCATTTTCTTCCTTCAGCCTATAAACCCATTTATTCATCAATGTAATTTTTCCTGCAGGCAACTTGACTAAGTCCCAAGTCTGCTTATGCATTAAGGAGTCCATCTCTTCTTCCATGGCTAGCTCCCACTTCTTCCTCCTTTCAACCTGCATTGCTTCTTCATAACATTTGGGTTCACCAGAATCAGTCAACAGTAAATAATATAATGAAGGAGAATATCGTTCAGGGGGTCTACTTATCCTGGTAGATCTTATAACACCACTTTTAGGTGTTTGGGGTGCCTGTTGCTGTTGTGGTGGTTGCTTTTGTTGTGGTTGTTGATTATTATTATTTTCAAGCACCTTTACTTTTTCAGTGATCTAATCAAGAACTATGTATTCCTTGTTTTCTTTTCTTATTTCTTTTCATGCAACTAATTATTATACAAGGCCTTTTCATTCAATATTACATCTCTGCTCCTAATGATTTTGTGATTTTCATAATCATATAAGCGATAACCAAAATCATTAACACCATATCCAATAAAGGTATATTTCTTTGACTTTTCCTCGAGATTTGTTCTATTTTCTTTATTGATATGGACAAAGGCCTCACAACCAAATGGATTTAAAAAGGAGTATTTTACCTTTTTACCTATGCATGCTTCCTCTGGAACACCACCATCCAACGAACTTGAAGGCCCTCTGTTTATTAGATAAACAACAGTATCTACAACATCTGCCCAAAATTGTAAAGGCAATCCTGCATGCAATCTCAT
>APFE030898803.1:10934-27422 GCA_000404065.3 Pinus taeda
AATTTCTTTCCTGTCTCAATCTCAACCAAAGCTTTCCATTTCTTGAAAGTATCAAATACATCATATTTATTCTTAATAGAATAAATCCAAGTTTTTCTAGTTGCATCATCAATAAAAGTAACATAATAGCGAGAGTCACTGAGAGATGATACTTGAGCAGGTCCCCATACATCTGTATGCACAAGCTCTAATTTTCTGCTCTTCTTTTCTTTCACAACTCTAAGAAATTTGACTCCCTTCTGTTTTCCATAAATGCAATTCTCATAGAAGTCCAAATCAACATTCTTCAAACTCGGCAACAAATTCCTTGAGTGAAGAATCTTCATCCCTTTCTCACTCATATGTTCGAGCTTATGATGCCATAATGTTGCATCTTCTCCTTTGGAAGTTAAAGCATAAATACAATGTACCAACCTTTTCACCTCTTTCTAATACCATGGCTCCTTTGGTGACCTTCCAAGCTTTATCTGTGAAAGTTGTCACACAATCTTCACCGCCTAACTGCCCTGTTGAAATCAGATTTTTTTTTTTCTTTTCAGATCTGCAACATGCCTTACCTCCTTTAGTAGCCACTGGTTTCCATTCTTCTTTTTTACAAGAACCTTACCCATTCCAAACAAGGAAATTTTACAAGGTTTATCATCACCCAAATGGACTTGTCCAAAATATCCTTGAACATAGTCATGAATATATTTCTTATCAGGTGTGGCATGGAATGAGGCCCCTGAATCTACCACCTAGGAATCAGTAATATTTTTGAAGGAAAGAATAAAAGCATCTTGTAACACCTCACCTATCACATTTGCTTCATGATTGTTTTCTTGTTGTGCATCTCCTTCTTTTCCCTTTCGAGATCTACAATCTTTCCTTAGGTGTCCTTTCTTTCTACATTTCAAGCACATTATCCCCGATTTGGACCTGGATCTACCTTTCCTTGATTTACTGCATTATCCTGAGCTCTTTCCTCTTTCCATTTTTCTCCCCCTAGACTATGCACTCAAAGCATTACTCGATGTCTCACCGTAGATTTTCCATCGCATTTCCTCGCTAAGGATAGCACTGACAACATCATCAAACTTTAAAGTACTTGATGCAGACACAGAGTTACTAATGGCCATTACTAAACCATTCCAACTTTCTAGCAATGAGCACAAGAATAACAGAGCTCTAACTTCATCAACAAAATTTACCCCTACAGAACTTAACTAACTTGTAATAGTATTAAAATCATTTAAATGGTCTGCAACAGATCCACCTTTCGGCATCTTCATCTTAAATAACTGTTTCATAAGAAATACCTTGTTGAGGCCAAGGGTTTTTCAAATAGTTTCGCCAATGCCTTAATCAAACCCTCTGTCATTGTTTCCTTCGAAATGTTGAAGGTGACCAACGCTGCGAGGCAAAACCATACTGTTCTGACTGCCTTTCTATCAAGAAGGTTACATTCTTCATCTGTCATACCCGTCGGCATCTTTGTTTTTCCACCCAATGGTAGGTATAAAACTTTTTGATATAGATAATCTTCCATCTACATCTTCCACAATGAGAAGTTTTGGCCATTAAATTTCTCAACCCTAAACTTACCATATTTCGCCATTGTTCCCACTCGAAGCAGGAACCCTTCTCTCCTGCGAGTTTGTCAGCCAAATAGACCTTCGGCTCTGATACCAATTGTTAGAAAATTATAAATTATAGAGCAATGGAATACATAAAATAATGCAGAAATATAAACACAGAAAACACATAAAACCAGAGAGACACAAATATATGTGGTTCACCCAGTTTGGGCTACATCCACCCCGAATAACGAGTCCTTCCTTTCTATTATCCAACAAAATGAAGAGACACAACCTACAACAATTCCGCTATAATATCCTTTTGTTTTCTCTCACAAGTCTCACCTCTCTGTTTCTCTCTCGGAGAATACACATCTATTACACAGCCTCAATACAATGCCCTCATATAAAGAGAGATGTTTCCTTCTAGGGAAAAAAACCCTAAACTAAGCATAAGTTCTCTTGTCAGATGATCCACCTAATGAACGACCTAGATTGACTAGAAATTGCTATACTTTTACAAGGAAATGTTACATCTCTTTTGAGCTTGGGAGGCACCTGCCCCGAACCCACGCTACGCCCAGACCCCCAGCTAGGGGGGATCAAGCCCAACTGAACCCTCGGAGGGGGACAAGTCCCTTTGCACCCCCCCCCCCCACCTGGAGGGGTGTACAAAGTTCCTGGGGTATACATCCGGCTGAAACAAAGACCTCTAAATAATCATGCTCCACACCCAATAGGTTGTGTGTCATGATGTAAAGCTTCATCTATAATTGGAGGCTTTCCACAAGCTTCAGATATTAATCTCTAAATTTTAGATACATAAAACAAAAATTAAGATTTAAGATTTTTTTTCCATACCTTGTAATTTGCAGCAATAAGGATAACCATTCATTGAGAAGTCATTTCGAAAGAAAATTCCAAAAATTTCTCCAACAAACCTGGGATCTACTCTCCAGTGATCATGCTGCAACCAAGAGCCCTGATTTAATACCAATTGTTTGAAACCTATGAGCACTACTAAGCAAGGGGTGTGGTGAATCATTTGTGTGTTTTACTAATTTTTTTTACCAATTTAAACTTCTTACTGAATCACATACACTTATTAGCAGAAACTCATTAAACATTTCGAGATGAATGTATAAATCATAAATAACAAATAAACCATATGAGAAAAATAACCATGAATAAGAGCATAATAAAGAATCAACACATGAGACACAAGATAGCTAGCGGAAAACCCTTCATCAAGCAAAAAACCACCCTTGTTGTCGTTGCACTACTCTAAACATTCTATTAAGAAAACAGTGCCTTTTACATAGAATTTTGACTCCAATCAGCTATGAGACTCAATCTCATATACAATTAACTTACTCCCATTACCTAGGAGACTCAATTCTACTTATCATCTTGGAAGACTATATTATCACGTGGTTCTATAGACTACCTCTCGCCTAAAGCCACCATGATCAATGATCCTCTCCAAACAATGAATTTATTATCCAACTCCTATAGGTTGGAGAAATTGTTACTTTTTTTTTTAAGCATCGGAATCATTGCTCATCTACTCTATGTGGACCTTATTTCATATATTTTCAAACTATATCCCAAGCCTTTCTTCTCAAACCGATTTAGCTAAGCAATACCATCACCAACAACAAGAAACCATCAATATATGAAGTATTATCACCACAATCATATGCTCTCCACACAAACAAAACAGTGGCCATAATCCATCCAACACAAATTGAACAATAACATCACTAGCGAGAAAAACAAACCTCATATTCAGCTATAATATCAAACCCACATGCAAGTGTAGCATGTTGCAAAACATTTTCAGCTATAACTATGGGAGGATCCACCTCGCTTGTGTATAGGCGACAACCTAATAGATGCACCAATACCCTGTTTACTAACTGCTACTAGAAGGATGTTTCAATGTCAAGGTTTAGAGGCTCTAACATGAAGGGTGCTACAAAAAATTCTCTACCAGCTACTATTGGATGGATGCACCAATGCCCAACATAGGCTTCAACCTTCCCTAGAACCACCCTGCTACCCTGAAGTGTTCTAAGGCTACAACCTAAAGGACCTTCCACTCTCCTACCTTGCACCACCCTACCACCACACTAAACAGTTTTCCACTTTCCTCGAAGGCTCAAAACTTTAGCTCACCACAGTAGACCACATTCTACAATTTTCAAACTAGATCCACTTGTTCTAAAAATAAAATATCAAAAAGAACTATTGAATCTCACAATATGTAACATTGGCACAAGGATGTCAATATCAATACCAATGATATCTACTTAACAGAGAAAACACAAATATATCTACTTACTAGGTCAATAGTTTCTCCACTAGTTTGAATACATGAACAATAAACATTATCTCAATAATTCTTTTCAAGTCACATGAATACTTATCCCAACATAGCGGTTTGAAGTGTTGGTGTATATAGGATACTTCATGTTGCATACAAAAGTTGGCATCCTAAAAAGGCCAACTCAACGTATATCAGTCAACACTCATTCTTTGCAACCTTTGTACTTGTAACATATTAACTCAAATCTCAAAATCAATGATGTGTTCAATATTTTCAAATCCAATAACTCTTCTAAGCATATATATATTGTGAAGATGCCAAAACCCTTCATACATCTTTTCTAAAACCCTAAAAACTTAAACCTCATCATGACTTAACCATAGCATTGATGAAAATGAAAATGGTATTTAAATATGCTTTCCATTGTTCTTTTAACAAGTCAACATACACGTGGCTACCCAACCCTAGTAGCATAAAATTTGTTCAAATTCCACTATTTACATACCACTATTATACACAGTAAATGAGAATGGTATTTAAATGTGCTTTCCATTGTTCTTTTAACAAGTCAACATACATGTGGCTACCCAACCCTAGTAGCATAAAATTTGTCAAATTCCACTCTTATACATACCATTATTATACACAGTGTCACAGCACATCAATAGTTTTTCATAGTCTTCAACAATGTTTATCTCTAACCTGCGGTGGCAATGCTTCCGTTTTCCAATTTGAATCAACAATTAGTTCACTAACCCATAAAACATGATAAAATTAATTTTTTTATACTTTACCCTTTTTGGGGCACTTATAATAATTAAAGTGTCCAACTGTCGATGCAACCAGGACACTATCGATGCAACAAATTGATAGCAGGTAATCTACTAAACTTTCGACACATTGAATACTATAATTGAAAATTAAAATTATTTATAGTCGAACTTGGCACCTTTAATGATCAATACATACTACCTTTCGATGACGCTGCTTAAAATAGTACTAAAATATATTTATCAATCAACGGGGGTGCATATTAACTTTCGACAATTCGTGTGGGTACTCAACAATCAACCGCCAGAATTTATAAATTTTATATGTATGATGCATATAAATTACGTGTCATTACCTATCCAGTGACTTACAACTCAGATAGCTTATGAAACTCAAAAACCAAGTTGACAGTGAAACAAATCAACACCTCTACAACTTCAAAAAATAACAACCAACTCCATTAACCTGACAGACACAACTTTAGTAGTTCAATCACACAAGACAAGCTGCACACATGGCTCCTTGAATGGAACCAGACTCCATTCTTGTGACAATGTGACTTCCTCTAGCTTCATAACTACTATAGATAATAAACAGGTCCGCAAGGTATTGAATATGCTCGCATATAATGAAAGAAGATAAGTGACAATACATTGGCCTGTAGATGACGATATGTCACTTTCCAGAACCTAACTAGTGAACTCAATCAATGTTGCATTCGGTTCGCAATCTCTCACACGTGTATCTATTTGCACTCCAACAACCTACCCAGTTATATTTGTTATGTATGAAAGCCTACATCTAGGTTTGGTGTGAACCCCAATGATCCAAATGCATCATGGGAAAGTGTTGCACTTCAATTTCATTTTTTTCTCATGCTCTAAGAAAAACATGATGGAACCCAAATCACTACACTCATCGCTTTACAGTTCAATACATCAATTCAAGCTTCATGCTATAAGACGTAAGACCACGTTTAGTCAACCATTGTACATAGAGGGAGAACGATCAGATGAATCATATAGTTCTACAATGCAACACTGCTCGTAAATGGTACAGGGAAACCACTCCTATTGGTTCAACAGTCTATGCAAACCTATTCCCTCTTCCATGATTATATGAATTCCTCGTTAAAACATCTCCACTCAGTAAATCATGCAAAAAAGAAAGCCTTTAAAAGTTGGACTTGATGAGACAAATATTGAACAAATGGATTGACTTTTTCCATTTCTACAAGAAAAAAAAAATAACCTCTTTTTTTTGCATCTTGCATTGAATCATGCCACGTCCTAGATTGGAGGGACTTTTATCGATATCCTTACAGGAAATACACTTTATTGTAGCAGTTCCACTTCAATCCGACGCACATTCCATGATGTTATAGGCTTCAATGTTCCGCACCACGCTGCACTTGCATGAGCAAATAACAAATGAAAGTTATGGAGAAGATATGCCTTCCTTGTTAGAATATAGTGATTAATATTTCATTTAGTTAAAGATCTTGCACTTTGGTAACCTCGAATCCAAAGATCAAGATCAATGAATATTTCTATATGAAGAAACCAGTTACAAAAGTAAAATAAAAATGTCCACAAAAAACCTTGTTTCTCAATTGCGTGATACATTGCAAGATTTTAGAGATTGATTATTCCAATGCTGGAAGGGAAGTGAGTCACCTTTTTACAGTGGAGAAAGAGGCCTCTAGGAACCGAAATGTGCACTTTAGAGGAGAAACTTTGATTTAAAATTTAAATTTTGGGTCCAAATCAAGGCCGACATGGAGGGAAGTTATACAATATTGGAATTTATCATTTTTAAGCCCCCGAAATCTTAGCCAAGTAGGTTTTCCAATAATATTTTTAATGTTTTTGATAAATTATTTCAGGCCTCAATTGCTACATCATTTTTGTCTGCTTTTTAGTGAATTTGAGGTGTTGCAACAACAACAACCCTTGGGTTTTGTCCCTCCTTATGGGGTTTTGACTTTTAAACAAGGATATCTCTCAAACTGTGAAGGATCTCATGGTGAGCCACATATCATTGGATCAATATGACAAGGAAAATGCAATGGCAAAGGTTCTAAGCCCAAATCCTTGATTTTCAACCCCAATTGCTTTAACAAGTGTGAAGTTCTAGTGTTTTCCTAGGGCTTTGACCAATAGATCAGCCAATTGATGATGAATAGTAGGAGCTCTCAATAACTATCATTAGCATCAATTACAATACCATTCAACATTCTCCCCCTTTATCATTGATGGAAACACATACTCGCACTGTGATCACTACTCCCCTTGACTCCTTGACTCCATGCCTAAATCTTCTTTCTTTCAATTTGTCTCCCCTTTTCACATCAATTCACATCAATAACAAAGAGTTAATCCATCTAACAAATTTCCTTTCTTATTTTCCTATAACTTACCATTGCTTCCCCTCATTAAATGACTTCCTCTCTCTTATCACAATATACTTCTTCTCTCGTCCTTTAACCGCTTATCGCTCCCTGACAAAATATCTTCAGTTGACGCTTCCTACAACTATATAGCTTACATTCTCTAACTATTTCTCTTCCCCTATCCCACTATGATTTCATGAGTTGGAACGTTTGAATATAGCTCAATATTTATGCAATCCCCTCCATGATTTGTCATCTGAAGTTTCTGTCCTACTGAAGCTACCGATGATGCTAGAATTTGCTCTTACTTCTTATGCTATCTATCATTTGTCATTCGTCAACCTGTCAAATGATATATATTTGAAGGTGCAAACACTGCTCTTAGAATAGAACCAAACTCTATTCTTGCGAAAAAAGTGACTTCCTTAGGCTTCATAACTACTATAGATAAACAATATGTCTGCAAGGTTCTGAATATGCTCGTATAAAATGAATGGAGATCAATGACAATTTGTTGGCATATAAGTGACGATATGTCACCTTTCAGAGCCTAACTAATGAACTTAGTTAGTGTTGAATTAGCTTCACCATCTCCCATAGATGTATCGATTTTCACTCCAACAACTTCCTCAATTATATTTATTATGGCTAAAAGCGTTCATCCAAGTTTGGTGTGAATACTAATGGCGACGGAGGAAGGATACCCGAGCCAAATGCAACTCCAGAAACTACTACACTTGAATTTCAATTATTTCTCTTGCTCTGAGAGAAAGAGGATGGGACCCAAATCACCACACTCAACGCTTTACAATTCAATACGTAAATTGATAGTTAATGCTAAAGCACTTAAAACCACATTTATTTGACCAATGTAAACAAAAGGAGAATGATCTAATGAATCATCTTGTTATGCAACGTTCCAAGTTGCAACGCTGCTGGTAAATGGTACAAGGCGAAAATGCAACCTGTCCTATTGATTTCAACCTCTATATAAAGGTAGACCCTCTTCCACGACTTTCGGATATAGATTATAGAAAATTTTCATTAAAACATCTCCACTCACTAATTCGTGCAACAACGAAATCCTTTAATAGTTAGACTCTACGAGACTTTAACATTGATCAAAGAGATTAAATTTTCCATTTCTCCAAAAAAATTAACCTTGTTTTCTGTCTTGCAAATACGCATGCAACATCCTATGTGAGAGGCACTGTGATTGTTATCCTTATAAAAAGTAATCTTTAATCTTTATTGGAGTTTTACTTCAATCCAACACGCATTCCATGATGTTCCATTCTTCAATGTTTTGTAGCACACTACACGCGCATGAGCGAAGACTGGATGAGAGCTACGGAGTGGATCTGCCTTCCCTGTTAGAATCCAGTGGTCAACTTTTCATTTAATTAAATTACTTGCACTCTGGTAAGATCGAATCTAAATATCAAGGTAATTGAATATACGAAGAAACTAGTTAGAGAATAGAAATAAAAATGTGCAACAAACCGTTATTTCTCAATTTTGTGATACAATGAAAGATTTTGGATATTGATTACTGCAATTTATTGTCTCTTGAAGAGAAGTTATTCCCCATTTTATAGTGTGGAAATAGGCTTCTAGGAACTGACTTATATACTTTGGAGGGAATTTATTTATTTATTTTTATTTAAAATTTAAATTCTAGTCCCAAATCAACGCCAACGTGGTGGGAAATAATCCAATATTTGAATTTTATATTTTGAGCCACAAAACACTAGCGGAGTTAGGGTTTCCAATAATATTTTAATTTTTTTTACAAATTATTTTATGACATGGATACTATAGCATTTTTTTTCCTCATTCTATTTCAGTAACCACAACAACAACCTAGGGGTTTTTCGCACTTGGTGAGGTTTTTAATTGTAAACAAGCATATCTCTCAAATTGTGTGGGATTTCATGATGAGACACATACTTTTGGAATTAGTATGACGAGAAGAATCCAATGACAATGGTTATGATCCCATGATCCCTAACCTCCATCCCCAAGTACTTCAAAAACTGTGTGCTTTTGGGTTTCTGGGGGCTTTGACCTATAAAGCTTCCAATTGATGAAGAATATTAGGAATGTTCAATAACTAACATTGACATCAGTGTCAACACCATTCAATAGTCCATACATTTCTCCATATAGGGATGAAACCTTCAACAAGGAAATCTGAGAAGTGGACTCACAAAATTGTTACAATATGCATATCAACATGTGCTATTAGAGGAAACTTCAGCATAAAAGTGGCTTCCTAAGGAAAAATTATAAAATAATAGTTAAAATAATAAAATAGGTGTTATGAATTTTGAAGGGGAATGAAGAAAACTAATTTATTATAATTCTTGCTTACTTATCGGCTTACTCAAATTTCAAATATAGGCACTCACTGGATGTGGAATTAAATTCCACATCTAACGAGTACCCATTATGCATACTTATGAGAATACTCACATTGATAAAAATTGAATATATAGTAAAAAAACATGCTCAACACATTTTTAATGTATCCTCAATTTTGATCAATGTGGGTCTTCTCGAAAGTATGCATAATGGGTACTCATTAGACACATTATTCATACCTATGAGAAGACCCACATTGATAAAAAATGAGGATACATTAAAAAGTGTGTTCAGCATGTCTTTTAATGTATCTTCAAATTTTATCAATTTCGTCTTCTAAAAAATATGCAAAATGGGTACTTGCTGGATGTGTAATTTATTTTTTTGTTCAATGGGTGCCCACACATGAAATTTGAGTGAACAAGTAGATAAACTAGAAATACAATTTTAAAAGGTACTTTTTCTTCTTTTTCCTCCAAAATATTTACACGTACCTCTTCTTAAATTTAAAGGATTTTGATTTGTTTACATATTATGACATGGAAGTTACATGAAAATTTAATGGGAACTTTTAGACAGAAATGTCCTCTAATGAGGTGTCATTTATACCATTCTCTCATCAACACCTTATCCTTCAAAGCCTTCATCGCACAAGACTGCATGGAACACGTTCATTTGCTTCCCAATCATATTTCCAAACATGTTCTTGGTTACATGTTTACCATTGACCATTATTATTCATTTAAATCATGTTATGGCTACAAAATACTGCAAGTATTTAAGCATGCACATCCATTAATTTATGTACATATCTTATCATTATTTAATACCTATTCAATGGGCATGAATTCTCAAATGATTTCATCTCTTGTATTTTTATCATGCATATACTATTGTTCATTTTCAGAAGACAACTTCTCAAAAAATTAAAGAAAAGTATTCAAACTAGATGGAGATAACTAAAGAGATTCCTACTCATAGTTATGGATACATTTGTCAACCATAAACTTTTGAAATTTTGTCTAGAAGCTCTAGGGAATCTAGTTAGCATCCTACATGTTTATCTTGATGCATCAAAATCAACTCAACCTTCATGTAAAAATGGTGTATTCATACATTCAACAAACTAATTTTACATAAGTACCCATGCATGCATACATATTAATTTAAAACCTACATTATTTTTTGTACTCGGTCCCATTGAGGTATAGTGTTGAACCTCAACTTGGATACCACTTTGTATCATAGCATCAAAGATCCTATTGCATGTTTTCTTGAGTCCATCTAGGTCCATTTTCAAACCGTGCTAGATTAAGGATGCACGGTAGCAACTTTTCATATTGTTGATGACCTTAACAATTAGATATAGTACCACTTTATCACATAGCTAGTTCCCTCAATGACCTACAAAGGTTAAGGGGTACCCAAAATTTTCTTTTTGATTTTGATAAATTAACAATAAGCTTTGATACTACTTTGTAACATACATGGTGCCTTCATGCTTGATTAAGGATGTGGGGTATCAAATTTTTCCATCTTCATGAATTTAAGAACCATCAGAGATACCATCAGGTCACATACCCCTATTAAATTGATCATAACCACACTTGCATAAACTTTATTTTCATCTCTCTTACATTTTTTCAAACACTTTACATGTAAACCTCTCTTCAACTACCTTACATACAACCAATTAAGCAATCCTTTTCTTGTACAAATTTCTTCTAAAGGTTTGTATGAAATCAAATAGAAAACATTGTTTTAGTTCCACTTGTAACATAATAACTAAAATATACCTCTCAATCATGCAACTTTTCATTTATGTCTTTGCTACATTTGATCAAATCATTTGTATGAAAATTGTAATAAAACACCTTTAAAACATTTATTCAAATGATTTTCATGCAAATAGGAATAGATAACCTACAATATGACTAAGATATAATAGTGTTAATATACATCAATACTATCCCCATTCCTAAAAGGAATGTTTTCATTGGAGCATTTATTCAAATAGTTTATATCTAATGAATAATTAAGAAATTTAGGGATTTCTTCAAAAATATTGCATGAATACAAAATGCCTCATAGATATATCCTAAACTATAAAATTCCAAGTTTCAAAAATTAAACCAAATGATCATTGGGATTTTCCCTCCATCTGGTTGATGGGTTAGATTTTGGAACCTCGAAGAAGGAATACCATCACAGAAATGCTTGGATGACCTATTTGATGCGTTCTTTTAAGAGCATCAATGAAGTTTGACTTGCTATGGTCATATTTCCTAAAATATCATGACCCAAGGTCTAAAAGTTGAACCTGATGATCAGTTGGAATATTCTCACTTTTCCCCAAGTTTTATCTTTTGATACATCTAAGTAGAAAAAATAAAGCATAAATTAAAATAAGACCTATTTAAAGATGCATTTAGGGAGGGAAGCTTCATTTGATCATATTTTTTAAAGTTTTGTCACCTTAGATATGGAAATTGGATTAGAGGATTGGCGACATTTCGCCTCACTATGGTCCATGTTTCAGCTTACAAAATCTTATACAAGAAAAATCATAGCATAAATGCCAACATGATGCTATTAAAAAATTTGATACATATAAAAAGTTACATTCAAATACTATAACATCTATGACAATGATAAATTTATTGAATGATGAATGCATGTACATATAAAGTTGTTGAAAATAGAAACTGAATATTCATGCATGTTACTAAACCATCTATGCTAGAAATATCGTTAATATAAAAATAAATATTTATATATTGTAGCCAAGAAAATACAATAAACTAGAGTAGGGTGACCCATATTCTACGCCACCATACACTCAATTGTGATTCAATTTTTCTCATAGCTAGCCACCCTTGTGCTAGATCTTGATGTCTTGAGGAGAATTTAACTTGGTATAATATGACAGGGTCATATTAGAATAAAATTCAACACCAACACTAAAGGAAATTCTCCATCACACACTTAGAGGAAAAGATATTGACCAACTTTTTCATCTTCGACTAGGGCCACATTCCCAAAATTACCATGTAAGTCTGTGTAGCACAAGGAACTCATTCAATCTCTATAGTGCATCATCTCTCCCCACTTCAATGTTCTATGTTTAACACACAAGTAATACGACAATACTTGTATCCTTATAGTTCAAAGAAAAAGCACCACACAACATTCATTTCATATCACCTAAGCTGTCACTCACAAGTTTTAACTATTTATAAGGTTTGAAGCATTTTGGGTGATCACCAATCATTTTTCCAAATCAAATTTTCTGTATGAGAGAGAAATGTAAGAGAGATTAATAAAAAAGATAAGAACTAGAATTTAAACAACAAGGAAGACAAACCCCTTCTTTTTTCATGCCTTTTATCTTTCTAATCACACCTTAACTCTTCAAACTAAGGAGAAATATTCACTGAACTTATATTTTTCCTTTTAAGTCTAGTTTCCGCATCCTCAAGGCATCGTGACATATGAGTTGTCTCCATTCTTCATATCTAGTATATTTATTAATAGAATAAATCATTACATCTCATAATAAGGTTTCAACTCATAGAATCAATGATCAATGTTAGCATCGCCACATTATTAGCTCTTGAATGCATTACAAGTTTTGGGGTAATGAAACATGTGTTAGAAATCCATAAGAAGAGAGGCAAGAGGAAGAGATATAAATTCCTTATCACTGTTGTGAATAAGGAAAATTATCTAATTTATTGAAAATAAGAACTATGCATTGAATGAAAACATCTTCTCCACCTTCTTCCTTACCCTGAATGCACTAAAAATTAACCTGGTCATCTATAAAGAGGTATGAAAACATATTAAAAAATGATTTACACTAGATTTTTATTGCTCGCAATACATAGAAAATTTATTCTCCCACTATAGGTTTTAAACTTATTTACCTTAGAAGAATCATATTGCATAAGAATTGGTGATACTCGAAACCTCATTTCCATTATGAATTCTATTAAACCTAAACTCCCAATTTTATTTAGATCACACTATGCTTGTTGAATTGATTTGAAATGTAGTCTTGTCCTCTATTTGGGGCTTATGATTTGAGTATAGGAATAAAAAATAAGCTAAGGGAGCATATGATGAAAAAGAACATTGATGACGGGAGCTAATTACCTTTTCAACAACTTTGATTCCTCAAAAGGAGTTATCCTCATCCCCAATTTTATAAATGGGCTACCATTAACTTATTTAATTTCTAATATTACAAACGTTGGATTTGAAAATGAGATCGAATTTGGTCTACATTGGACATTTTGAGGAACATATTTATTTTTCATGTTCAGAAGGTTAAATATGATAGGAAAAATGAAAAAATGATTTTGCATAAAACCATTCTTGTTTTTTTCTTATGATTTGAAATTGGTATTGCTAGGAAATGATATTTCTACGAAATACCTTTATAATTATGTAAATTCCTTATGGGGTGGATTGGAAAAATATTAGAAAATTTAATCATCTATGCATTCTTCTCTTTTGATTGTTATGAAAAACTGTAGTATAGTGTGTTCTTTACACTAAAAAGAGAAATAAGAGCAAACACATATGCTTTGTTAATGTAACCATTGTTAACTGATTAATTAAAATTTTCAAAATCCTACATATTCTATATTATATTATATTTTATAATCATGTGATCTGAAATGTATTTTTCCTCTATATGTTATGGTTTTCTCTTGTTCCTCATGGTTTCTAATTTCAACCTATTTTTAATATATTTATAACCTAGTATGAATGATTTATTTAATTTCTTCCAAACTATTTATTTTATTCCACTATCGGTTTTCTCTTTTTCCTCATGGTTTCTAATTTCAACCTCTTTTTAATATATTTATAACCTAGTATGACTGATTTATTTAATTTCTTCCAAACTATTTATATTTATTCCATTGTCAAATAAAAAATTTGATATAATTTCCAAAATAATAAATACCATAATCGATTTAGATGAGAAATAAAAACGTCTATTCTAAATTTCTTCACAACTTTTTTTGTTTTTCATTTCTATGTATACATTTATTATAATTAAAGATTTACATATAATAATATTTATTTTTCCTTTTTGGTTTTTCTTTCCAATTAATTGTGTTGAAAAGTTTTTATTGTGAGGTTTGTCCTCATAAAAATGTAGTAGATTTGTCGTTCTAAAAGGAATATACCAAATTAACAGTGGTCAAAGAGACATCAATTTGATTGTTTGTGAAGAGGGAAAGCATTACTTTATGAGTTACATAAGGAGAAGTTCAACCGTGAAAACTTTTGTGAATACTTTGTGTGATTGGGCAGAAAAGGAGATAAGCACATGTTCACCTATAGGGCATGCAATGATGACAACTCCAAAATGCTTCAAACAATTCTTTCTTACTCACCACAATTATGGGTGTAAATTTTTCTTACTCCTCTATATTTGAATTGTAATTCGCATGTCACCGGGGATAATGGATGCTTGGCTTTGCATTTCTCAACCCGACCAGAACTTCATATTTGCCAGAACCAACTCAGACTTTTTTTAATTGTCACCGTGGTTGTTCTTAATGGGGAAAAGTTGAAGCCTCGAGAAAAATCATACACCACTGTCATCAGAAGCTTCTAATCACATAATTATCATGGGAGTTGCAATATTTCACACTTCTGGTATGTGAGTTGCAATATTTCACACTTCTGATATGTTTGCCAATTCTGGAGTATGTTGCCCCTTTGTATATTAGTTTATGTATCTCTTTCCTTCATTTATGTATAAAAGTATTTTATTTTATTTATTTTAATTTTATTTAATGGGACTTATCGGAAACCCTGTCAAATAGAGAAAAAAATAAGGGTTTGCTATAAATGTGGAGGAAACAATAATATGAATTTTTTTTTTTTTTTTTTTTTTAATTTACGCCCAAAAGATAAAAAAACAAAAATTTTCAATTAATATAAGTCAACCCCATGGAGATGAAAGGTGGCAAGCATAGGAGTCTATTAGAACAATTTCATATCGGAAGTTTTAAACACAGTCCCACAACAATCTTACGGTAAACGTACGATGTAATGGACACTATGTTTGAATTAAACCATGGTTTATATGTGTATTCGATCCATATCTTATCATGGATTGGAGGAAAGGGTCTTATCAGAGATGTTAGATGTGTTCCATTCCAAAAGTTCGGATATATGAGCAAATGTGATTTTACAATTAAACCAATTCTATAACCATATCAGACTATGAAGGTGATGACGTAGGTGAGTAGGTGACATGCAGAAAGGTATGTTGCAGAATCTTTCGGGATCAGAAATTTCTAATGTGGTTACATATAGGAGGCCTGATATGGATAAGATGCAATATCTTTATAGATGATAATTAATACCATATCAGGTCCAGCATGTCGAAGCTAAGCAAATATCAGAGGTCCCAAGAATTGGTTATCAGAATATCGACGGAGTGCCATATAGGAATATTGGTGGGATGATATATTAGATATTTTAAAAATGTGTTGCAAAACAAAACCGTTTTATGGGTAGCCCCAATAAATGGGACCGGAATAAGTCAATGTGTAACGTAAAGGGAGGTGGGAACAATACAATGAAAAGTGTTTTCTCCATATTTCTTCAGCCATTTTATAATTTATAGATGAACTACAACCACTTGGTGTGAGGTTTGGGACTTTTGGATATCGGGGATTTCAAATGAGTTTCTCCGATACTAAAGCTCTTATTTATTGATATGTGTACAACTTTCTTAATTAAGGATTAAAGTTTATAAATGATTTTTGGCATCGGGGGCTATGTATAAAATAAAAATAAATTTACAAAATATTTACAATTGAAAATTAATTTATTACAAATACATACATTTATGAAACAAAACTAATGTGCAATTTATACAATTTAATAGGCCAAGGCATTGAAATGAGTTTGGACGTTTGGTTTACAAATAACGCCTATTTGAATTAGATAGTTTTCCCTACCTTGGCATATCCAAGTGTTTATTACCTCTTTGTTTTATAAGTTATATTTCTTTGTGTGTATGTGTTTGTATGTATCTATCTATATAT
>APFE030898803.1:27855-52868 GCA_000404065.3 Pinus taeda
ATATATTATTCATTACATAGCCCCTGAGAACAAGACTAAATATTATATTACAAAGTGGTTTTTTAATTATGAATTAGCTTATTGATAAAAGTAGAGAAATACCTATTGAATATAATATCATAGCTTTGAATCATTGAAACTTTGACATCAGAAGAATACTTTTGAGAATCCCTGATATCAAAGTCTGAACTATATCATGAAGAGACTCTCACACAATTTTTCTCTATCATTCTCTCTCTCCCTCTTGCTCAATATCCTTCTACCTCTCCCTCTCCATCTCACTCTCTCTCGCTCCCTCTCCTACTGTCAATATCTCTCTCTCTCACCCTCTTTTTCTATCTCTCTTTATCCTACTCCTTTATCACTCCCCTCTCTATCTGTCTTTGTATCACTCCACCTATTCCTCTCTCTTTCCCTCCCTCCGTTGCTTTCACTCTCACTCTCAATCCCTCCCCCACTCCCCCTATCCACCTCCATATACCTCTCTCCGCTTCTCCCTTACTTTCCCATACTTATCACTTTCTTCCCTTTCCCTATCACTTTATATCTCTTTCCACCTCTCTCTTTCCTCTCTCTCTCACTCCATCTCCCTATTCACCCTGTCTCTCTCTTCCTCTCCTTCTCACAGTCGCTTGCACCCCTCTATCTCTCCCTCTTTTTTCTTTCTCTCTATCACGCCCCCTTATCGCTCCCCTCTTTTTCTCTCTTTGTCTCACCCCCCTTTTCCTATCTCTCCCTCCCTCACTTTCACTCTCTTTCCCTCTCACTCTCCGTCTCCATCTCCCTATTCATATCCTTTCCTATCTCTCTAACACCTTCTCCTTCACATTCTCTCTCACTCTCCCATCCCTCTCACTTTCTCTCCCTCCCCCACATCTTTTTCTCCCACTCCCTATAACTTTATCTCCCTTTCCACCTCTCTCTCTCTATCACCATATCTCTATCACCCTCTCCATATTTCCCTACTTTCTCTCCCTAAATCATTCTCTCAGCCTTTCCCTGTTCCTTCCCTCACTCATTCTCTCTATGTCCTCCCTCACTTTGCCAATTTCCCCATCTCACTCTCCCTCTCTCTCTCTCACCCACTCCCTACCTCTTCCCACTCCCACACTCATTCACCACCTCCATCTTTCTCACTCTCCTCCCCCTGTTCCTCTCTATATTCCTTTCTAATACCTCACTCCCCCTGTCCTCTCCGTCACTCTGTCCCTCTCTACCTCTCACTTTCCTTTTATTTCCCCTATCCCTCTCCTTTTCCCTCAACTTTCTTTTTCTCTCCCTCTCCCTCTTTGTCTCCCTATCCCTCCCTTTCTCTACCTTTCTCCCACCTTCTATACCCCTCTATTTCATTGTCCCTCTTCTTGCCCATCATCCTCTCTCTCTCTCTTTCCTTCTCTCCCTTCCTTCCCCTCTCCCTCTCTCTCCCTTTCCCTATCCCTCTTCCTTTCTCTCTCTCCCTCTAGCCTTCTCTCTCTCTTCCTCTCCTTGCTTCTCACTCACTCTCTCTTTCTCTCCACTCTCTGACTTTCTCTTCCCTATCCCTCATTTTCACACCCTCCCTCTCCCCCTCTCTCCCTCCCTTACACAAAATCTCTCTCTCTCTCCCCCCTTTATCTTCCATTCTCTCTCCCTTTGTCACTTTATCTCTTTGTATCACTTCCTCTATTGTGCGATCCCTCTCTTCCTCTCCCCCTCCCTTTATCTCTCTCTCCCTCTCACTCACTCTTTGACTCTGTCTCCCTACCTCTCTCTCTCTCTCATACCTCTTATTCATTTACTCTCTCTCTATCTCTTTGACACACAGACACATTATCTACCCCAATCTATCTCTCACACACTTTCTCTCTCCCCCTATTTCTCTCACTCATCCACCTTTGCAAGCTCTTTATCTCTCTCCCCTTCCCCCTCTTAATCTCTCTCCCTCCTCCTCTCTCTCACTTACAACACCGTCACTCACTCTCCCTCTTGTTCTCACTCACTCTCCCACCTCTTACTCACTATATCCCCCTCTCCCTCACCCTCTCCCTCTATCTACCTCTCCTCCCCCTCTCTCCCTCTCCCTCTCCCTTTATATCTCCCTCTCTCCCTCTCTCCCTCACACTCTCTCTCTACCCCTATCCCTATCCACACCTTCTATGTCACTCCCCCTCTTTCGCGCCTTCTCCACTCCTTCTCCTTCTCTCCCACTCTCTCCCTCCCACTCTCCCTCTTCATCTCTCTCTTTTTCTCTATATCTCTCTTTCTCTCTCTTCTTCTGTTTATCTTGCCCAACCTTCTACATCTCCAGCTCCCTATATTTCTCCTTCTTTCTCCCTCACTCACTACACCACTCTTTCTCATTATGTCTCTCTCTCCACATCCATCTCCATGACTCCCTCTCTTGTCCCTCCTCCAAACTTACTCTATATGCCTATTAGCCTCCCCCCTCCCTCTCTCTCTCGTTCTCTATCTCTACCCCTCTCCCACTTCCTCTTAATTACTCTCTCTCCCCACCATGTTTCTCTCTCTCTCTCTCTCTCACTCACCCACATTTTCTCTTTCTTTATTTCTCTCCCGTCACCCTCTCTCTTCTTACTCCCTCACTCACTCTCCCTCTTCCTTTGCATCACTCTCCCACTACCTCTCACTCACTCTCTCCCCCTACCACTCTCCACCCCTTCTCCCTCTCTCCCTCTTTATCTCCACCCCTTCTCCTTCTATCACACTCTCTCCCCTATTATCTCCCTACCCTGCCCCCCCACCACTCTCTCTCATTTTCTTTCCTATCCATCTGTATCTCTTGTCCTCTCTTTCCATCTCTTGTCCTCTCTTTCCATTTCCCCAACATCTCTATATTTATGTCCCTATTTTTCTCCTTCTTTCATTGTCTATCTCTCTATCTCTCTTTTCTTATATTTATCTTGCCCCACCATCTCTATCTCTATGTAACTATTTTTCTCTCTCACTCCCTCCCCTCTACCTTCCCCCTTACTATATTTAGTTGTCCCTCCTTCATATCTCAATCATTCTTTCATCACAATGCTTCACTTTCTCTCCCTCCATCCCTCTATCATTCTCCACCCCCCAATCACTCCTACCCCCTCACTTACACACCCTCTCTCCTCCATCTCCCATTCTCTTTCTCTCCTCCCTCTCCTTTAGTCCCTACTTCACAATATGTCCCCTCCAAATTTATCCCTCCTTCAATCCATTCATTGCAATAGCTAATAAAATAATTTTATTATTTAAAATTAAATCATCATTTCATCATTGAAAAATACACATTAAACATATAAATATGTCTAATAAAAAAAAAGTTATACTCCACACAAATAGTCACTTAAAAAGAATATTTGTTAACACTATTTAATCTAATAAACGTAACCATGTTATTTAACAAACATAACACAACACCATCATATCATGTAAAAACCAAAAACATGTCATTTAACAAACAAAAACACAGTCATCATTATCATTATCATTATCATATTATTTAACAAATAAATCGTCATCATGTAGAAACAAAAAAACATCTTAACAATTAAAAATCAATAACTATCATATTATATAAGAAATACAATCATTATATTATCTATAAAAACATAAAAATGTTACCATATAAAATATTAAAAATAAATAAATACATACATACACATATACTTGTAATAAAAATCAACATCATACTATTTTATAACACAATTATCTCATCTAATTAGCTAAAACATATCTAATAGCTAATTTTTGTAATGCTACTCTAAAAATGATGGCACATTCTTCCTTGTAGGTAATTTATATATAAAATGATATATACTCTAGAAATATATAGAAAATGTGTTATAATGGTGAAATGAATGTATGTATTCACCTTTACAAAATTCTAATCTTGTTTTAAAACACACATCTTGGTTGTAGAGATTGTAAAGAATATATATACAACAATATGTGGTTGATTAATCACGACCCTAACATTTTAGAATCACCTCACGAGTATCGTCCAGAGAGGTTTGTGGTGTCAGAAGGTGGGGAAAATGTTAATTAAAAGAAAATGAAACAAAATGATTCCTTCTGTTGGGGTTATGGCCACATGTAGATGGCCACAGTTGAGAGAAATGCCCAGTTTGGTTTTCTCAATGATAAGAATAATCCCACTTGTCTCCAGTATGTTTCGAAGACTTTGTAGTAGTGGAACAACTGAAACAACAATTTTATTTTATTATAATATCCCTTTACATAAACCCTTTGTCAAAACAGAATAAAAAATCATAATTAGCCATAAAAATAACAAAAACAATAATATCAAACAATTCCTATTTATGCCCAAAACCAATAAAAAAATTAATGGATTTTAAATTAATATAACAACAGTTGCATGGAGATAAACATGGCAAGATCTTAGTGGTATCGAACGTAAGCCCATCGAAACTTTTCATAATGTTCACAAACAAAAAACGACGATATTGGCAAGCTCTAATATGGAGCAACTGCAATTTCACATTTAACTCAAATTAATACCTTTGTCGGCTCCATTATATTATAGCCTTGTATCGAATATTTAATATCGGTTTTTTTTACAATTTTTACGATTTAAAAAAGTCGATATACATGTAAATGCAAAATTCCGATTAGACCATCGTTAATACATGTATTGGTCTGACTTATTGGAGCTTGGAAGATATTAGAAGTCGGAGGGGAGATGCATTGGGATATCAGTAATCAAAGGGATATGAATATCAAAGATTGAAAATAAAAGGAATATGATTATCAGAGATCGGAGCTCGGAAATAGAAGATGTTGGAATATTGGTTATAAGAGGGATTATTGTATTAGAGTTTTTAAAGGCTTGCTAGCTCAAAATCTCTGGTAATTGTCAAACCTGATGGGAGTGAGAGTAATGATGTGGCAGGTGGGTCCTTTTGAATACTCACAATTTATAATATATAAATGAACTGCAACCACTTGGTATGAGGTTCAGGAATTCTGGATATTGCAGATTCTTAGGAATTCCTCTGGTATCCAAAATCTTGAAACTTCGATATATGATATATATAACATTTGTTAATAAAATATCCCCACTACTTTATGATAATGGGGTATGGAATATAGCCACTTTACAATATATCTTCATCACAAGGGCTATTTTCATAATTAATAAAATTAATTAGAAATTAAAATAAAAAGATTAAACTAATATTGAGAAATAAAATTTTATTATTTACAAACAAATAAGTTTATAAAACAAAATTAATGTAAATTTTATACATTTAGTAGGCCAAGGAATTGAAAATGTTCAATATTCATTTAGGCACCATTTACAAACCAAATAACCAAATGAGATAAAAAAATTATGATACGAATATAGGGAAGTATTGAACTCATTGAACCAATCCAAATACTCAAAATCAAATAGTAACATGACCAACCATTCAATCAGAGCATCCCCATAATGAGAATTAAGTGAATAATGGCGTGGTTTTGTTTTCAATTGCATATATAATCAAAAAAATAAACTATATAAAAGTGTTGTATGGGTACACTCTAGGTTTTCAATATTACCAAGCAAAGATAGATAGGTGTAATTATATAGAAGGTGTTTCCTCTATAGGTGACATTTTTATTATGAGGTCTAATGAACTAACACTCTAGATATTTGTAAGCCAGAACTGTAAAGATCTCCTCCAGATGATATTTTCAAGTCTACATTATGCTTAAACTAAAGAACAAAAGTGTATAATTGTGTTTAGTAAGAAAAGTTGAACTCTAATTGTAATAGCTAGAGTCACTGCTGCCAGCATGCATCCATAGCCTCGAGAGAGTTGCCTCTTAACCCAACGGAAATGTTAGTATCCCATCTATGCTTAAATATTTCAGATGAAACCTTTTTATTAAATCTGTGAAAACCATTGTCCTAACTTTTGGACCAGATAACGAAAATTCCATTCAAAAGCATTGATAGTCATCAACATGACAGTTCATGATGATGCCTTGTATCTTACTGGGAATTTCTATAAGACATTTTCTTGGCTTGGTGACCAGATATGACAATGTCATAACCATCAAGACCCATGGTCATGGTAGGACGGCTCTTTACGGAGACCCCCTATCTTTTAGGTGTTTACAATTATTGTGTTAATAGATGGGGACACAAATATTCTCCTTAATAGATTGGGATGAGATGAAAAAGTTATAGAAGTGTAATTTATTTCCACGTAATATCAAGTAATATGTTGATGTGTGTCCCGCTAAAGGAGAGGGAAAAAGGCTCGTCCCCCTTTGGTTTTGCGATGAAATCCTTTGTTAATATTTATCGGCGTTCCTCGACGGTTTTAACACTATCGGAACCTTATGAATAACACAAATTTTTAAAGGTTTCCACCTTGAGAAGTTCAAATTCTCTGATTCATTGACCTTCCAATGTGTCGATTCTCTGATTTCTAGGAACTACGATATGTGATGTGTCGACATGCCTGATGTTCTAATATTGCAACCACTGATATGTAATACCTCCAATATGTGATCATCGATATGTTGGACCTCTGACATCCTGACCTCCAATATGTGATCACAAATATCTTTAGACCTTTGATATGTAATCATCAATATTCTCGACCTCTAATATGCGATCTGTAATATTCTTTCCGTCTTAAGGCTTTAATCCTTGAAACTTTAGTAGACCATATCTTTTAATCTAGGAGTCCATTTTTGGACTTCCACATATCGTTATGTTAATCGCAAAAAATGACCTTTAACATCTTAATGGAGACCACTTGGGCAGGAACTTAAAACAATTCCTTTTCCATTGAAATGGTGGTTGTTAGGCCCCTATACTACTAGTGTAACCCCTTATTATTATTAGTACAACCCCCTTATTATATTGATGTACCCATGTAATGCCCATATTGTTACTATTGTGCCCCATAGAAGCCCACTATTGTTATTATTGTTCCCTTACATTATTATTGTTATGTAGGCTCTGATTATATATTCACCCCTTAGACTCCTATATATAGAAGGGAGGTCTTTTCATTTGTATCATCCAAGAATTGTTCATTTATGTAATGTAAAGGAGGTTTCCCCCTCGAAGAGGCTGAATTCTAAGGCATTGATCTATCTTTTCTATCTTTTCTTGAGCTGGTTTCATAACATTTTGTATCAGAGCTTTGGATTGTAGGGTTTCACTGCTCCAAACAGGTCATCGTGGAATTTTCACTATAACTTGTTTTCTGTGACGTTTTAGAAGTTGAAAAAGAAACCCATTTGAGAAGACATCGGGCTAAATCGCGGGTCCAAATTTCAAAACTTTTCACACTATCTTTGCGGAGATATGATCTGAGGAAGCTGGTCTTTTTGCAGACTCCTGAATTACATTCCAAACAGGTGACCTGGGGAAAATTGTCATAACTTTCTCTTTGAGCATCGGATTGAAATTTCACAAAAAGGTACAGAAAGAGGACAGACTTTAGTTTCTTCTAGATAGTTTTCAGAGCCAAAGGTCCAAATAGTGACACGTGGCACTTCATAAAAGTTCGCTCTTCTGGAAAGGTCTATAATCAGGTCACTATGGGAGATTTGGCATAAATATTCATTGGAGAATCCAATTGGGGTCAAATCGATGGCATTGGAAAGAGGACACAGAGGGCTAATATAGGTCACAATTTCAGAACTTAAAGATCTGAAAGTACAAAGTTACAGTCATTTCAAGATCGAGCTCCTAAAATCAAGAAAAAACAAGATCCTCGAAATTTGATGGGAAGGATCCGGTAAATTGGATACTTCAGATGGAGCAATATTTTGATCTACATGGTGTACCACTGTTACAAAAGGTATGTATTGCATCTTCATATTTAGAACCAGATCAATTTTTATGGTATAAAGGGCTTTGTTCTCGTAAACGACTTGTTATGTGGTCAATTCTCACAGAGGAAATGCTAGCACAATATGAGGATACAAAGAGAAACACCTTCTTTAGAGAAACACCACAACAATTAGAAAGAGTAAAAGGGATTTGTGACATATTAGAAAGTAAAATTATGCCAACAATGAATTCTACCCCTCACAGCTATGAAGATGGAAGTGTTGTTTCTCCTAGCATTCCACAACCTACAAGGGTTACACCACAACAATTGGAAGAAAAAAGAGAAAAATGGCTTTGTTACAATTGTGATAGCAAATGCACTAAAGGTCATAAGTGTGTTCAGAAGAAATTATTTTACATTGATTATGAAGAGGAGGAAGAAAAGGATCAAGAAACATCAAAAGAAGAGGATATACGCCAGGATCCAACCCCAGAGATAGAAGAAATGAATCAGACCATATCTTGTAAAGCATTGGCAGGAATTACCACTCCTCAAACTATCGAGATAAAAGGACATATCAAGAAGAAAAATGTTCAAGAAGTGAAAAATCACATCGAGCATCAAGAAATGAATCCGACCATATCTTTTAAAGGATTGGAAGAAATTATCACTCCTCAAACTCTAAAGATAGGACATATCAAGAAGAAAAAGGTTCAAGTGGTGAAAGATCACATCATGCATCAACAACAAGTTCTCCAACTTTTAAAGGATTATACTCCATTTTGGTGCAAAATCGAATGAACAACAGGTAGATCAACATCGTAGTGAAAAATGTTTTGATGTAGGTGATTGGGTATTTTTACTACTACATCTCAAGCAAGCTATTTGTGAGAAGGAAATGTTGGCAATACTACATGCACTTAAAAAATGGTGACCTTACCGAATGGGAAGACACTTCATGGTAAAAATGGATCATGATAGTCTTAGCTACTTTTTAGAACAACTATTATCTTCATAAAAACAGAAAAAATGTGTCACAAATATGTTGGGTTATGACTTCGACATCATCTATAGAAAATGGAAGCAAAATTTTGTTGCAGATGAAAGGATGAGGATGTGGAAGCATTGTTTTATGCTATTTCTATTATCCAACCCGATTGGATAAATGAAGCAAGGGATGAATCAAAGAAGGATGAAGAAGTATGGCCACTTATTCAAAAGTTGCAAAAGATCCCAATTCAAACAATATTTCCAAAAATTGAAGAGGAAGGAAAAATCATATTGGAACATGGAGTAGTCACAGAAACAAGAACCTGATATCTACGAAATCAATCAATTTCAGAGTATCTCATCAAGTGGAAGAACTTACCCGCTGAAGATTCCACATCAAAGGACAAGAAGTTTATACAGAAGCATCAAGAACTACTCAAGCGTTGAGGACAACACTTTTTGAAGGAGAGGGGCATCTCAGGCCCCTATACTACTAGTGTAACCCCTTATTATTATTAGTACAACCCCCTTATTATATTTATGTACCCATGTAGTTCCCATATTGTTACTATTGTGCCCCATAGAAGCCCACTATTTTTCTTATTGTGCCCTTACATTATTATTATTATGTAGGCTCTGATTATATATTGGCCCCTTAGACTCCTATATATAGAAAGGAGGTCTTTTCATTTGTATCATCCAAGAATTGTTCATTTATGTAATTTAAAGGAGGTTGCCCCCTCGAAGAGGCTAAATTCTAAGGCATTGGTCTATCTTTTCTATATTTTCTTGAGCTGGTTTCATAACAGTGGTTCTGACTGGTTCAATTGGGTCCAATTACCTTCTGTCTATCTCTACTAGATTAAAGTATGAATTTCACCTACCAATAGAGAAGAGACATCATATTGACTATTCTTGTTGATTAGGCAAGAAAGTGATCCTTCATTTTACTTTATTTCCCCACCAACACATTCTAAAGACTGTCTCTATATGAGGGGACTTCTAGAATGCAGAAAGAATAACTAAACACAAGGTATAATCTAATATGCATCTACTACTAGACCTATATTGATTGAAGGAAGGATTAGTCCTTCTTTAAATAAAGATAAATCTAAAAGGATGGGAAAAGAAGCATGTTGGAATTGAAATAAAATCAAGGAACTAGACTAGGGAAATAGTTCACCAGATCTAATCCTTATTAAAAAAATATGAACAACTAAATGCCTAATATGTAGTTACTAGACACTTAAGTGTAAATAATTGCAAATCCTAATAAACATATGCATAAGAACGAGAAATTCATGTCACAATATTTAAATAGTTCAAATAAAATGACATGTAGAAAAGCACGACGTCTATAAGATTAAACTGTTAGATAGCTAGAAACTCAAAGAGATAAAGGTATGTCCTTATGAAATTTCTAGTTTTGAAACTCATTTTTGATTAATCCTGTAAGATAACTTGACCAAATTCTAAATGAACGTTCAGTAAACACTCAGCAGTAGTACTGAAAAGCAACATACATACTCATACTCCATAAATGAAATTGAAATCTAAATAATTTATTTCCAATAGTAGAGCAAGCAATGGTGTTGTACATATTATTACATAAATAAATATTATTATAAAAATGAATCAATTACATAAAACATCAGAGAATTACAATAGTATAGGTGCTCTGTTGTCTCTAAATTGATTCCCTATATGCACAAACGGATCTGATCTCACTACAATAGTGAAAATGAGTCTTAAACCCTCCCATACAAATATGTCATAAGATCTAGTATTACTCTTCCTCTTTTCTCTCAGATTTGAATCCCCTTTTATCTTAGAGATGGGTATTTTTACATAGTGGAAATATTAACAGTCCTCTTTTATTGCTCAATAGTTGGAGCAATAAAAATTAAATACAAATAATAAATTTGTTGCAATTGAAGTTATGGATGAACTCAGAATATTGTTGCAATCAATTCTTGATCACACTAACCAGTTTGGTATATGCTTGAGGGTTGATTTTCCTTTTAATAGGAAGTACAAGTGTTGCCCCCAAACTGTATTTCTTTAAAATTGTCTTCAACCATCTCTACCCATTTTAGTACTGCATTGTACTTCTTAGCATAATGTCTTTAACAGTCATTGATCACAAAGATCCTTCCTTATTGACACTGGCCACTTCTCTGTCTTAAAAGTAACATAGATCATATTAAGACAGGTGAAAAACATAATTGGAAAATAAACAAAAACTAATGCCCACAAAATCATCGTATATAATGACTTTTAATTATTGTAAGAATGGTTGCATAGGAGCATGGCAAGTGGAAACAATAAAGGATGTCAAAGGAATGGATATCATAACTTTTAAAAATGGCAGTAATATAAAACTTGTGATGTAAATAAGTCCTGATGAGGAGCGGACACCATATCAACATCAAATAGGTGTTTATATGTTCATCAAATCTGAGGAATATCATAAATCAGAGGTTTAAGATATTAGAGGTTTTATGACTCTTACCATATAAAACATTTTGATGTAAGGGGCGGATGTGATGTTTCGATTACACCATCATTAATACATATATTAGGTCCACATATCAGAGCCTGGTAGATATGAGAAGTCGAAGGAGGAGACACATTGGAATATCGACGATGGATAGATTATCAAAGATCAGAGCGGGAGGTTATATATCTATTGGAGATCAGAGGGAGTTTTCTATGGGTTCGAAACTTTGGATAACTTTTTTATTAAGCCTCTTTGTAATATATTTCGGACTTTGATATTGAGGATTCGCAAAAGGATTCTTCCAATGTCTTAGTACTGATGACTCAAAACTATGATATTAGATTTGATATATGCATTCTTTTCAATAGGTCTTTCTCCACTTTTATCAATAAGGCAATGCATAATATAAAATCCACTTTGTAGTATAAGACTTGGTCTTGTTCTTGGGGCTATGTAATGAATCAAATAAATATTAAAAAAAAAATTGCAAAAAACTATAACTTATTAATCAAAAAGGTAATATACATTCTAATAAGCTAAGGGAGTGAAAAATATCCAATTTAATTAGGTGCTATTTGCAAACCAAACATCCAAATGAGATCAAACGAGTTATTATAAGTAGATATGAATATATCAAACTCATTAAATTAATCAAAACTCTTAAAATCAAATAGTAATATGACCAACCATTCAATTAAAGGGTCCTCATTATGAGAATTAAGTGAATAATGGGAAGGTTGTATTTTTACCATAACACATTGAAAGCTTGTTCATAGCACTTTCCAATGGACAGGGTCTAATGTAAGCTTTAAATCCTTCCTCTACTTGGAAAATGACTACAAACTTCTCTGCTCATTTACTCATTGGACAACTACAAATACATTTTGCACTAAGGGACAACAAATTCTTAGTCTTTTTGTCAACCATTTTGATAGTATTTAAATTGAATCATAGTTTTAAAATGTTGGTCACATCGACTCTTGAAATTTGAACTTCTAAAGATTGTTTTTTTTAACATATTAAATCATAAATGATGAATTTTTAAACATATTTGACCATAAATAAAAAAACATTGTAGACCTTATGAGGGGCCTCTATTTGTGCATATAATTTATCCAAACATTTTATTCCTTAAGTGTATTTGCACACAGAGGTGCAAAGTAATGCGGATAGGGGGAATTGGCTAATGTGGAAGGGAGAAATCTTAAAATTTGGATGTTTCATTTTAGAAAGAAATCAGTGGATGTGAAAAATCATTGAATTACTCTTTTGTTTTTAGGAAAGATAGTAATTCAAAGTCATTTCATTTTTCTTCTTTGGAAATTAAATTAGATTGTTGTAACATAAATGTAAATTCATATGGAATGCAAAGTAACATAGGCTCTTAGATATGTCAAATTCATGTCCCCTCAAATAAATGCAAATCCTTAACGGAATGCTATTTGAGAAGAAAAATATAACAATTATATTATATCAAAGTTGGTAAGCAATTGAAGTCCTTTCTTCAATATTGGGGTTATTTAGCGAGTACCTTGGTAGAAAATTCTTGCAAGTTTGTGATGTATGAAATTGTTGGGAATTCATGGTACGACCTGCCACCCTCGAAGCCTGTTCGACCATTCAACCCCCGACCTTCGGTGAAATATTAGAAACCCTTCTATTTCCAATATATATATATATATATATATTCGAAAAAGTAATTAAAAAAACAAAACACTTATGGGGTGTCTTTGTGCCTCTTGGTCAAATTATAGTAATATTACTATGTACACTTGCATTTTCATCTCTTTGGAATTCCCAATAAGTTGGTATATATGCAAATTAAATGGGAGATTTTTAGATTTGAATAGTAGAAGTACATTTGGTTATCATTATTAATATCACTCCAAAACTATTTTCTACCCATGTTCATCATCTACTAGGATTCTTGTAGACTAGAAAAATTATAATCATTAACCAGGATTCTTGTAAATGAAAACAATTACAGAAAGGGAAGCAAAAAATGGAGTCAACATCACTAGGATCATTGTAGATGGGAAAAAAAAATTAGCAAGGCAAGTTGCGTACGGAGTTTAAGGTCACTCGTTTACCTAGAAGGGGTAATTGTTGTGTAGTCACCTTGGCACCAAACTTCATCGCTAGGATCATTGTAGATGGGTGGAATCTTATACCAAGGAAAGCCGCAGAGTGGAGCCCAATGGACTCTTTTGAATAGAAAATATTTACTTCAAAGAAATATAATGAATCTACAAAAATTTGCATTTAAAATACTCACGGATTTTCATATATCTTTTGAATGGGGTAGAATTAATTCCTTCCACCAAATACAATTCCCATTGTACGATGCTTGAACTAGACTGATATTCACAAGAGTTGAATGTGCATCTATTTGGTAAATGAGGAAAATTTTGCTATTCCACATATTTATAGTTAGGTTTTAAAAATTTCTAAATATAAATTGTAATAAAAGTAATTTAAGATAATAATGTAATGTAATTTTTTAGGATATTACTAATTTTGTTTTCAGAATAAATATTAAAAATTTATCTATATTTATTAACCATTTAACTTATATCACATTTCAATGTAAATTTTAATTAATAGTAAAAGGGTATGAACCACAATCACATTTTCTTTTGTGAGGATGACACCCCTCATGTTACACCCCTAATTCTTTTTTCATTAATTGGCAAGGGTGTGGCACCACCTAAGTAGTTAACATGTTCCATTGTTAAGTTACTTTCTGAACTAAGCCTAACATTCATCATATTTCATTAAAAACATTAATGTGCGGAATCCATTAACATTATAACATCGTCATAAACATTCATAAAACAATAGAGAGTACACCATTCATATGCAATAAGAATATTTTAATATGTATTTGAAGAATTTAGAAATGACCAGGAGCAAAGCTCCACTAGCATTTTACCCGTGTCGGGCACCCACCTCATGCATGCCTTGCATGGTGGTCACACCCTCACTTCACTGTTTCAACACACAAGTCCCCTTGCCCGAGTCGGGTGGGCACGCCCTCACATGACCCTTCACCCAAACTCTCAACCAAACTTGTGTCAACCAACGGGCGAGTGCCCACATACAACCTGAACTTGCATTTACCCTTGAACGGTGGACGGGTGGCTTCGTGCGACCTACAACCCACGCTACAACCCATCACCAAGACTTCGTGCCAACTTGGTGTAGAGGTGCTCGGCGAGCGAGCGCATAACCTGCGCTCTTGCTGCGGCTCTTCTCCACCCTTCACACTTCTCCTTGATGAGTGAGTGATGTCCGAATGAATGCCTTTCACCATACTCCCATTTGCTAATATATACGATGGGCAGTAGGGGTCATGCCACTTGGCCGACCCTCTACTCAACCTTCAACAAATGCGTTCATTTTCCAAACTTCGCCTATAGTGCAGGTTGGCTCACCCATGGCATGGGACCTCCCGACCTCAACTCGCCTTGTTTTCTAACCTCACCCGATCAGCCCACGGCGAAAGTCTCCAACTTGCCCGTGTATAAGTGAGGCAACCAACTCGTCCACATTATGTCTCACCCTCGGTCTCCTTCCTAGCTCACGCGTTCACTACCTCGTTTGGTGGGTGGGCGTGCCTGGGCGACTCACAAGCTACAAGGCATTACATTCTCCCCCACCTGAAGGCATTGTAATCCCTGACAATCTAGCTCTCCGTAGTAGCTTCCTATCATACTTCGCAATCTTCCACTTCCATCTCCAAAGCAAGTACTCTGTTTCCTAGCTATCTTCCTTCGATGCATTCTTCCATCTGACAAGAAATTCTCATCTCATGTGGCAACGAAGTCCTGTAGTTTGGAAACTCAGAATCTTGTCCAACTCTAGGTTCGGCTTGTCCATAACCCTGGCTGGTCCTCTTGGTGGTTTAACTCTCTCTGGATGATCCAGATCAAGTTTGCATCTCTTCAACTGATTCATGTGAGAAATTGGATGCTTCATGTGCATATGGTGTGGAAGCTCCAGCTCGTAAACAACTTCCCCCACTCTCTTCTTCACCTGGAATGGTCCCTCATACTTCCTCTTCAGTTTGCTAGTAGTCCCCTTAGGTGGCTAAAATTGTTCTTCGGTAATTTTGAGAAACACCATATCTCCCACACTGAAGCGTACATCCTGTCTTCCTCTATCTGCCCATTTCTTCATTCTCCTTGCAGCTTCGTGCAACACAACCATGCCAATTCCAAGGTCTCATCCCAAGCCTTCATGAACTTCTTTACATGAGGACTCCTCAACAAACCTCTCGTCACTACGGTATGCAGTGTGACTAGCATCTTTCCATTCACCAACTCAAATGGGCTATACCCCATCACAGAACTCTTTTGAATATTGTAGCTGAACTGAGCAATATCCAAGAGTTTAGGCTAATTCTTCTGATTAGTTGTCACATAATGTCTCAAGTAATCCTCCAAAAATGCATTGATCCTCTCGGTCTGCCCATTTATCTACGGATGGTAGCTCGAAATCATCAACAACTCTATCCCAACAAACTTGAATAATGTGGTCCAAAATCTACCTGTAAATTGCGGATCTCGATCCAACACGATGCTTAATGGCATCCCCCAATACTTCACTATGTTCTTAAAGAACAACTCCACAGTCCGCTTGGCTCCATAAGGCATCTTTGTTGGAACAAAGACAACATACTTGGAAAAATGATCAACCACGACCATTATCCCATTATACCCTTGTACCAGTGGCAACTAAGTGATGAAGTCCATTGAGACACTCATCCATGGTCTCTCAGGAATCGGTAAAGGCTGCAACAGACCTCCTTGCCTCTGAGTATCTGATTTGTCTTGCTGACAAATGATGCATGTATGTACATACACCTCTACATCCTCCCACATCTTCTCCTGAAAGAATCCTCTCTCCAACAATGCCAAAGAATGACACTGCCCTGGGTGGTGAGCCCATGGTGAGTCGTGGCACTCCTTCAAAAGGTGCCTCCTGAGACCAGATGACTTTGTAACATAGAGTCAGTTTCCAAAGAACAAGAATCCATCTCGGAGAAAGAAATTTCATGTCTTTCCCTCCTTTATCTGCTTCACTATATTCTACGCCTGGGTATCGGTCTCAACACTTTCCTTGAGCTTATCTGCATCTCTTCTAACATCTAAACTCAACTCCTACTCCTTGCTGCCTGGTCTTCTCCTTCCAATGCTACTGGTTGTCCCTTTCTACTAAGGGCATCTGCTACCGCATTGTGCTTTCCCAGTCTATACTCAATAGTCATGTCGAATTCTACCAAGAAGTCCTACCAACGAGCTTGGTTTGTAGAAAGCTTCGGTCGTGATGAAAAATAACTTGATGGAACATTGTCTGTCTTGACAATAAACAACTTTCCAATCAGGTAATGCCTCCACACATGAAGACAGTGAATGATTACAGTCATCTCCTTCTCATGGACTAGATACCTCCGTTCTCTATCCTGTAACTTCCGACTCTCGTATGCCACCGGATGTCCATCCTGCATAAGAACCCCTCCTATGGCGAAATCTGAACCATCTCTGTGTACCACAAATGGTCTCTTAAAGTCAAGCAACTTCAGTATCAGTGCTATAACCATCCTCTTCTTTAACTCATCAAATGCCTCTTGACATTTATTCATCCAAATCCATCTCTTGTCTTTCTTCAATAGGTCCGTCAGTGATGATGTTACCTTGGAGTACCCCTCTACAAACTTTCATTGGTAGTTGGTCATGCCCAAAAACACCCTCATATCATGGAAATTCTTCGGCTCAACCCAGTCCTCAATCACCTTTACTCTACATGGCTCCATCTGTATGTACACTTGACAAACTATATGACCAAGGAATAGAATCTCGGTCTGAGTGAACATACACTTAGACTTCTTCAAGTACAGCTGATTTGCCTTTAGTGCCTCGAACACCATCGCCAAGTGCTTCTTATGATCCTCCATGTTGTCACTGTACACCATTATATCATCCATGTACACTACTATGAACGAATCCAGGTATGGTTGTAGGACATCATTCATCAAAGTGCAAAACATAGCAGAAGCATTACACAACCCGAATGGCATAACAAGGAATTCAAAGCTACCATACCTTGTTAGTATCACGGTCTTATTCTCATCTCCTTTAGCTATCCGCACCTGATAATACCCATGCCTCAAGTCAATCTTGGAAAATACTTGGGCTTTTGCAAGCTTGTCAAAGCAATCAGCAGCCAATGGGAAAGGATACCTATTGCTTACTGTCTGCTTGTTCAATGCACAGTAATCATAGAACATCTATAGCTCATTCAAATCCTTCTTTCGTTGGAACAATACTAGAGCTCCATAGGGGAACCTTGAAGGTCTGATGAAACTTGCATCAGCTAACTCCTTTAATTGTCATTTCAACTCTGCCAACTCAGGTCCTGACAACCGATAAGGTGCTTTAGCTGGGGGTTGCTTTCCTGGCTCAAGCTAAATGCTATGGTCCAATGCACGCTTTGGTGGAAGCCTCTTTGGTAGCTCATCAGGCATCAAATCTGCATATTTGGCCAATACCTTAGAAATCTTGGCGAGAACAGGCATCCCCACTCCATCACCTTCGACTCCCTTGAACATCACCGCATATGTCTCGACATCTAACTCCTTAATAGCCTTCTCCAAACTTAATGCAGAAACATCCTGCACCTTGACTTCCCTTCTTTGCCTATGAGTGGACAAAGTCCAAGTTTGTGACTGTCCAACCAACACTACCTCATCACAGAAGGGGACAACAATTGCCTTGTTGCCCTTCAAAAAATATTGCCCCAATATCATATCGAAGTCGTTCATCTCCATCACTGTGAAGTCCAACTAACCCTTCTAGTCTTTTATCTATACAGGCACATCATGTGCCAAACCCACCACTTTAGCTCTAGAGTTCACTGCCTTGACTTCCACATTCGATGGGAAGATCATCAGTCCAACCTCTTTTTCCAACCGTGTCGTCATGAAGTTATGAGTGGCCCCTGTGTCCACTAGAGCTTGAATGGTCTTGCCATGAACCATCAAGTCAACGAAACCGAGACTTTTAATCCATGATTTCTCCATAACTTTTCCCTACATACATGTCTGTTCTCTACATCTTGCTTCAATACCATCTGTCACACCCCCAATTCTTTTTCCATTAATTGGCAAGGGTGCAGCACCACCTAAGTAGTTAACATGTTCCATTGTTAAGCTACTTTGTGAACTATGCCTAACATTCATCATCTTTTATTAACAATATTAATGTGCGGAATCCATTAACATTATAAAATCATAATAAACATTCATAAAACAATAGAGAGTACACGATTCATATGCAATAAGAATATTTTATTATGTATTTGAAGAATTTATAAATGACTGGGAGCGAAGCTCCACCAGCATTTTACCCGTGTCGGGCGCCCACCTCGTGCATGCCTTGCACGGTGGTCACACCCTCACTTCACCGTTTCAACACACAAGTCTTCTTGCCCGAGTCAGGCAGGTGCGCCCTCATATAACCCTTCACCCAAACTCTCAACTGAACTTGTGTCAACTGGCGGGCAGGCACCCACATGCACCCTCCACCCGCGTTTACCTCCGAATGGCGGGCGGGCCCCTTTGTGCGACCCACGACCCATGCTACAACCCATCACCAAGACTTCGTGCCAACCTCGTGTAGAGCTTCCCGACCAGCGGGCGCATAACCCGCGCTGTTGCTGCGACTCTTCTCCACCCTTCGCACTTCTCCTTGATGAGCGAGCGATGTTCGAATAAATGCCTTTCACCATACTCCCATCCGCTAATATATATGACAGGCAGCGGGGGTTGTGCCACCCGTCCGACCCTTCGATCAACCTTCAGCCAATGCGTTCGTTTTCCAAACTTCGCCTGAAGTGCAGGTTGGCCCGCCCATGGCACGGGCCCGCCCCACCTCAACTCGCCTTGTTTGCTAACCTCACCAAGTCAGCCTGTGGTGCAAGTCTCCAACTTTCACATGTATAAGTGAGGCAACCAACTCGTCCACATCATGTCTCGCCGTCGGTCACCTTCCTAGCTCATGCGTTTGCTACTTTGTTTGGCTGATGGGCGTGCCTAGGTGACTCGCAAGCCGTAGGGCGTTACACCTCACTCTCATGACGTTACTTGTTTGCAAATATTTATTAATGTCTGTATTCATCCAAAACATTACTGCGCTCACCTTGATATGTTAGCTGGACAGAGGTGAGAAGGCGAAGGGTCAGAAAGATATATATCTTATTATAGGTAAATTTGGATCACTCAATAGGTTGAGTTATTCAAACTAAAAAAATAGAAATGGAAAAAAATTGTAAGTATTTTTTTGCCTTGTAGAATTAAAATATTTTTTTTTTTTTCTTTTATAACACGAACACAATTATATCTATATAATATAAATATGGTTGATAAATAGGTATATAAAAATAATTATATAAATAAATAATAACCATATTTAAAAAAATATTATTAATTATTCATAATATTAATAACAATTAAACAATAAATAATAATTAAATAATACTAAATACGAATAAATAATTAAAAATTAATAATAAGCATATATCTTTTTTTTCTTTTTTGTTGACAAGTGGGTGAATCCTGAAAATCACTCTTACCCTTTGGTTGAAAGGCCACAATTCAGGGGCATCTAAGCTGTCAAAGTCACCCGGGGATCGCAGCCGGTCTAAGCCGCACCAGCGGAAACCATGCTGGATTTTTTGGTATCGGCGAGACTAGAACCGGTGACCTTTACATATGGAGCGCCTTAACATCACGCTCCTTCACCGACTGTTCTATATCTCTTTGATATAATAAGCATATATCAATCATGTCTACAATTACATTAATTATAATAATTATTAATATAGATATATAATAATTTTGATAATATTTGTTATAATTATTATTTTTTATTTATTTTTACAAATTAAAATTATAGATTATATAATAATTATTATAGTAATATAATAATTTTGATAATATTTGTAATAATTATTATTTATTTATTTATTTTTACAAAATTATAATAATTAAAAATCTATTTTAATGATATTAAATTTTTTAATATAGCTAATAATCAAATATTATTGCTAATATTAATAAATAATAAAACAATACTATAGTTGTGGTCATATAGTAAAATATTGGTCATATATGCATTGCAATTTTATCAACCAATAATATCATTATTCATTATTTATTAACATTAAAAATAATAATTTAATTATTATTTTAATTATTTATTAACGTGAGAAATAATAGTTTAATTATTATAGATTTATAATTTAAAAAAAATATTTAATTACTATTATTAAAATAGAATATTAAAATATTGCAATATTTTTCAAAATAAATAAGAAAATAACAGTTATAATAAATATTAGAAAATAATAGTTATAATAAATATTATCATAGATATTATATAACATATATTATAGTTATTATAAATATTAAAATAATTACGAATAATTACTTATAATAAAATTGTTATTATTATTAATAATAATATTAATAAAGAAAAAAATAATACGTAAATGTGATGTTGGATCATACTTGACAATGTGATGTTGGATTATAGTTGACAATGGTTGAGTATGGTTCAACATGGTAGATTTTTATATTGAGATAATTTTTGTCACAATATGACATTGAACCATGGTCGATGACTACTATAAACCTAAGGGATTTATATTAAAACCTAGGATTAATATTATAAACCCTATAAATAATATTATACCCAAGGAATATGAAACCCTAAGTTAATAAACCCAGAGGATTAATATTATCAATCTTAGGTATTAATAAACCCAAGGGATTAATACGAAAACTCCAAGGATTTGTAAAGGCAATGAATTAATATTATAAACCCAAGGTATATAAACCCTATGATAAATATTATAAACCCCAAAATGAACATGCTTGACCATGGTTAACCAAGATTTACCATGGAATTTTCCTACTGATACAATATTTGTCACAATCTGACATTGGACCATGCTTGACCATGATTTATTTTCATATTGATACAATTTTTTGTCATAATGTGATGTTGGACAATGGTTGACCATAACTGATTTTCATATTCAGAAAACGTTTGCCAAAATGTGACGTCGGACTGTGGTTGTCCATCGTTCACTGTGGATGACCATTATTCTCACAATGTGATGTTGGACCAAGAGACAATATTTATCACAATGTGACCATGATTATTGACCATGGCTCACCATGGTTTACCATGATTGATGATGGCTTACCATCGTTGATTTACATTTTGACACAATTTCTATCAGATTATGACGACGCACCATCATTGAACATGCTTGATTTTCATATTGAGACAGTCTTTGCCACAATGTGATGTTGGACCATTGTTGACCATGGTCGACCATGATTGAACATTATTGACCATGTTCGACAATGTTTGACCAATGTTGACCACGATTGACCATGGTTGACAATGATTGATTTTAATATTGAGAAAATTCAATGATAATCCCTAAGATAAATATTATAAACCACGGTATATAAGCCCTATGACAAATATTATAAGCGGTAAAATAAAAATAGTTGACTATGGTTGAAACAATTGATGTCACAATATGACGTTGGACCATGGTTGACCATCATTATAAGTCAAAAAGATTTATATTAAACCCTAGCGTTAATATTATAAACCCTATGAATATTATTGTACCCGAGAGGAACATGAACCCTTAGATTAATAAATCCAAGGGATTCATTTTCATATTGAAACAATCTTTATTACAATTGCATGTTAGACTGTTGTTGATCATGGTTGACCATGATTATAAATCTAAGGAATTTATATTAAACTCTAAGATTAATATTGTAAACCCTATGAATAATATTATACCTTAGAAATGTGAAACCCTAGATTAATAAATTCAAGTGATTGATATTATAAACCCAAGGGAATAATAAACTTAAGGGATTAATACTAAAAACCCAAGGGAATAATATTAAACCCTAGGGATAAATATTATAAACCCAAGGTATATAAAACCCTAAGATAAGTATTATAAGCCCTAAAATAAACATGGATCACAATGGTTGATCATGGTTGATTTTCATATTGAGACAATCGTTGTGACAATGTGACATGAACCATGGCTGACAATGATTGATTTTCATATTGACACAATCTTTGTCACAATGTGACATTAGAACATGGTTGACCGTCGTTGACCATGAATGACCATGTTTTTCACATTTTGGCATTAGGCCAAGAGATAATCTTTATCACAATGTGACCATTATTATTGACCATGGTTGACCATGGTTAATTTACATATTGATTTACATATTGACCATGGTTGACTTACATCATTGACCATGATTGGCCATTATCGACCATGGTTGAACATTATTGTAAGCACGAGAGATTTATATATTAAATCCTAGGATTAATATTATAAACCTTATGAATAATCTTATATCCTAGGAAAATGAGCCCTTAGATTAATAAACCGAATGGATTGATCTTATAAACACAAGAGAATAATAAATCCAAGGGATTATGATCCCAACAAAACAATATTAAACCCAAGCGATTTATATTAAACCCTAGGATTAATATTATAAACCATATGAATAATATTATACCATAAGAATATGAACCCTATATTAATAAACTCAAGGCATTGAGAATATAAACCCAAGGAATTATAAACTCAATGGAACAATATTAAACCCAAGGTATCAATATTATAAACCTAAGATATATAAACCCTAAGATAAATATTATAAACTCTCAATTAAATATGGATGACCATGGTTGATCTTCACATTGACACACATTTTGTCACAATGTGAGGTTGGACCATGATTGGCCATGATTGATTTTCATATTGAGACAATATTTATCACAATGTGACATTGGACCATGGTTGACCATGGTTGATTTTCATATTGAGACAATCTTTGTCGTAATGTGAATTTGGATCATGGCTGACCATAGATCACCATGGTTGTCACAATGTGATGCTAGACCATGAGACAATCATTGCCACAATATGACCATCACTATTAACCATGGTTGACCATGATTGAGAATGGTTGACCATGGTTGATTTACACATTGAGATAGTCTTTATCACAATGCAATTTGAGACCATGGTTGAGGATGATTCATTTTCATATTGAGACAATCTTCAGCATGGGACATTGGACTAATGTAATTATTGACCATGATTGATTTTCATATTGAAACAATCTTTGTCACAATGTGACAAGGGATTATCACATTGAGACAATATTAGTCAAAATGAGACTGCACCATGGTTGACCACGGATGACCATGACTGATTTTCATATGGACACAATCTTTGTCACGATGCAACATTGGACCATGGTTAACCGAGATTAATTTTCATATTGACACAATCTTTACCACAATGTAACTTTGCAGCATTGCTCACCATGGTTGATTTTCATATTGAGACAATATTTGTGACATTGCAATGTTGGACCATGGTTGACCTTGGTTGACCATGGATGATCATGGTTGACCTTGGATGACCATGGTTGTCAAAATCTGAAGTTTCACCTAGAGATATCCTTTGCCACAATGTGACCATGATTGACAATGGTTGATTTACATATTGAGACAATACTTGTCACAATGTGATGTAGGAACATGATTGACCATGCTTGACCATGGTTGACTAAGGTTAGCGATGCTTGACCATGTTTTACCAATGTTGAACATGATTAACCATGGTTGATTAAGGTTATAAACCCAATGGATTTATATGAAACTCTAGGATTAATATTATAAAGTCTTTGAATAATACTATACCCTAGGAACATGAACTTTTATGTTAGTAAACCCAAGGGATTGATATTATAAACCCAAGGGAATAATAGACCTAAAATAAATATGGTTGACCAAGGTTGACCATGGTTGATTTTCATATCGAGACAATCCTTGTCACAATTTGACATTAGACCATGGTTGGCCATGGCTGATTTTCATATCTAATCAATATTTGCCACAATGTGATTAATAAACCCAATGAATCTATATTATAAACCCAATGTATTATAAACCGAAATTATTTATATTAATCCCTAGGATTAATATTATAAACCCTATCAATAATATTAAACCTTAGGAATATGAACCCTTAGATTAATAAACTGAAGGGATTGATATTATAAATTCAAGGCACTAATAAGCCCATGGATTAATAGTAAAACTCAAAGGGATTAATACTGTAAACACAAGGTGTATACATGATAAGATAAAATGTTATAAATACTAAATAATATTGACCGTGATTGACCGTGTTTGACTACGAATGACCATGGTTGACCATGATTAATTTTCATATTGAAACAATCTTTTCCACAATTCAATGTTGGACCATGGTTGGTCATGATTGAACATGGTTAGCCATGGTTAACCATGATTGATTTTCATATTAAAACAATCTTTACCATAATGTGACTTTGGACTAGGTTGACTGTGATTGACCATTATCGATTTCTATATTCAGACAATCTTAATCACCATGTAGTGCTAGTTGATTTTCATATTGAGACAATCTTTGCCACAATGTGACACTGGACCATGGTTGACCATGTTTGACCATGATTGACCATGATTTATTTTCATATTGAGATGGTCCTTGCCACAATGCGACATTGGACCATTGTTGACCATGGATGACCATGATCGAACATTCTTGACCATGATTGATTTTCGATTTTT
>APFE030898803.1:53751-75611 GCA_000404065.3 Pinus taeda
AAAATTATCTTAAATTTCAAAATCAAATATAATTTTAATTCTTGGGAAATATATATGTAATTTAAAAACTAAATATATTTTTTCACTTTATTTAGCGCAAAAGATATTTTAAACATTATATATACAGTCTCTATTAATGTGATGTTATACGTTATATATGTTGTATAATGTTATACATAGGTTCAAGTCCACATTGTACGCTTACGGGATTCCATGATACGATTATTAGATTATAATTTGATTTATAACTCATAACAGTAAATCTAGAGTGGATAAGTGACATATTAATGCTTCATTTCAAGTTTATATCGTTTATGCACATCAATGATTACATGGATTATATTATTATTCACTGAAATTATGGTAAGTCTGTCAACCCATTGCTTTCGAAGTCTATAGATTCTTAACAACTATACAACATTAATGTACCACAACATTAGTTCTAGTTTGGGATTAAAGCTAGGTCTTGGATTAATGACACAAATGATTAGGGTTCACATCAATGGTGGTAAATGCATCAATCCAGTTAATTTAAATAGTTTTGTAAAGAATTTCACCACCTACTTCATCTAGTAAGTAAATGAACAAAGGGGACTTTGACATGACTGTGCAAAGGATTTTGCTTCAAATCAAACTTGATATCTGATAACGCAGGTGCCTTGTGGTATGAACGTGTGTTGATCACATGCCTATATCGTTATTCAAAAAATCAAATCACATGTATTATTGTGACATCAGGTGTCACAAACTCATTCAATGAATGGGACTTTGAAAACTTGAAAATGAAAATGGCAGAGAAGAAATACATTCCCTTTTCACTTATCACGACATATGATAATAGGTTCGAGTTTGACTAATCTTAATAAGAGCAACTAGTTTCTTTATTTTGTATAAAGAAGGCAACACATCCTGGAAATTCGAGTGCCACAAAAGCATTAGTGATTTTCTTCCATAAATAATAAACTTAGATTCTATCACTATAAATTGAATGGGGTTGATTTCGTAGAACACATGCACAATAGGGTCAGATTAATAATTAAAATATAGCAAGAATATTGATTATTTGACTGGGGTTATAGGGTCAGATTTAGGTGTTATCAATTTAGCCGTTGGAGTCTCTGTCCAATCTATTTAACAAGCTAAGCTGGATCGGTTCTTCATCTTGTCCTGACGATGAACCACACTATTTGGTTCAAAACGCGTCGACAAATTATTATTTATGTGATTTCGCCTAAAATTCTCTAAACAATATTATGGATCATAGAAGTCTAAATTCCTTAATCTCAAACGTTTTCAACAAAATTGCTTAAATTTGGAACAATGAGTCACGTAACATTAGTGGGTCATTTCCAGTACAGTATTTGTTGTTGAAACAGTATTGCAGTACAGTTTGGGGTTGAACTACACAACCAACTGAACCATCATTATTTTCTCCCTCAAGCGATTCTCCTGATAATATAATATGCAGATAATGCGTCTTCAGAACCCAAAGGAGACTGAATGTTAAGTGGTTGTATTTGTTTTGGTAACAACTTTTATTATTGGAATTCATTCGCATGGAATCGAACTTTACTTCTTGTTGTCAAAAAGACGAAAAAATGTTTGGCCATGATCCATGAGCTATTGAGTACCAACCACTCTCTAGAAAGGAAATTTAAAAGCCCAACATTATAGGTCTCAATTCATTGGACTTCAAAAGCTAGCTACCATCACCCTATGGATTATAACAAAATTACTTGAATAACTAGAAATCCCTTTTTCCTCGAAGAGCATGAGTTCTATGTTTAAGATGGTTATGTAAATAATTAGTACTCAGGGTAAAACCAACATTAATAGAGAGGATCCATCATTTAGTCGATACATAGAAATAACTTTTCAAATTGTATGGTCATAGTATGATGCATGCTTACAAACCTAAAAATTTAAAACTGTGTTGGATGATAGATTATGAAAACTGACTTCCCCACATCTTTTACCGGTATGAGAAAAAAAATTAATTTAAAAGGTCCTGAGAAAATATATAGCAGGTCACCAAAGGGACTGTAAGCTTAGGTGGAACCACACACCTCATACGCTTGTGCTAGATATTTAAGAAAACACAGTCCATAAACGTATCTACCTTCATTTTTCTTTCATTAATGATGGTTCCTTTAAACCTTCAAAACTTAAAAGAAAGTGACCATATGGGCTTTTGTCGACCTATTTTCAAAGGAAATCTACAAAAATGTTGAGATAATTACGCTATGACTCTGTAAATCCCTCAAACTATTCGCAAAAACACAATCTCAAACTATACAAAAGCTTGAAACACCATCATAAAATGATCAAGCCAAAACTTGACTTAATCCCTTACCACGATTTTTTTTTATTGATAAATCGAAAGATATAGAATGACGACCACCTTCCAATAATTGAATTCGTTATAAACCATATCACATGTCCTTGATACGAATTCCTTGCTAAACCCATTGAAGCCACCCATCAAGTAGAAATCTTCTTCATACACCAGTTTATGAATATGGATCATCGAATAAAATTATATGATTTTAACTGAAATCATCACCATTGGCATAAAATATTGATACATACATTGAACTCTCTTAAGCATAGTAGCATCCTAAATATCTTGGAACTTCATCTTTAGCGACATGAGCTAGTCACTATGCAAACGATTTTATTCGAACTTAAATGTTTATGCAAATGGAATGGATTAATGTCCCGATTGTAAGAGTATTGAATTATTAATATGGTTGTTGTTGGTGTTGAAAAATGTAACTAGGTTGGGTATTCATAAAATTTATTTGTTAAAAGAATTTTTATTATTGTTATAATGACTTACTAAAGCATGGGTTTCATGCTTGGGTCATCATTTTATTACTCTGTCTCCCCATTGTGACTGCTAGTAATTTGGTGGATCAAAGTAATGTTCAAAATTGGAAGTGTGCGACAGAGCTTGAAACCTAAATGATTAGATAGATTTTGACGATCTAAATCCAACCCAACTTGTTTCATTCAAATCCGACATTAGATGCTCCCAGAAATGTGTTTTGATCGATCACAAACAAGTAAAATTTTTACAAAAAGTTTTTCGGTGTAAATCACATGATAATACATTTGTCGACACGTTTCAAACCAACGAGTGCGGTTCATCGTCACGACAAGTTGAATAATCGAAAAAAGGCCAAGCAATCTCAATAGAGATGACGGTTGGAAGATCAACAGTTGATGGATCCCTATCCTCTCTTCCTAGTAGTTTCTTCCCCTCCCTCTATTAATGACTTGTTCTAGAATTCTATAATTTTCCTCTTATGATCCTTTAACCTGCTTTATTTATCCTTAATTCTTTGTTTTTTAATCTCCCTAAATTTTTGGTCCTTATATTCAAGATATGGTCCTTTTCCTGACTGTCGAAAGGATTTAAATTATCCATTTTAAGATATTTTGTTAATTAGTTAACCAAACCATTAATAATAATACTATTCTTATAATATTACTATAGTATAATAACACTATTTTATTAATTAATATTACTTTATTCTAAATCCTTACATTTACTAATATCCCTAGATCTATTAATATTGGAATAATAATTATAATAATAATTAATTATATAATAATCAAATTATTTAGTTAATATTAAATCCTAACTGCCTAAAAGAATTAAATTATCTTAGTATAAGATTTTTTATTAATTAGTTAACCAAACCCTTAATAATAATACTATTATTGTAACATTATTACAATATTATAATAATTCTTACATTTACTAATATCCCTAGATCAATTAATATTGGAATAATAATATAACTAATAATATATTAATAATCAATAATTCTAGTTAATATTAAATCCTTACACACTAATCTATTAGTGTTTTACTAATTAATTTATATTAAATAGTTACCCTAGCCATTAATAATAAGAATAATTCTACTATGTAATATAATATTAATATTATTCTACATAATACAAGTTAACAAGTTTATCATATTCCCTAGTTTTTGACTCATAATTGGTTAACATTTTACTTAAAATAAAAATTAAATAAGATTCTTTTTAACATAATAATATTATTTTAATTAAATAGTCAAATATATCAGTTTTTGGGTCAATTATAGTCATTTTCTAGTCAAACTTAGACGTTGGAAGGTTTGCTCTGCCTATTTAATATGTACCCATGATCTGGTTCTTCAACATGTCTTGACGATGAACCACACTCGCTGGTTTGAAACGCATCGACAAATGTATTATCATGTGATTTACGCCAAAAACATTTTTGTAAATTTAATATGAATCACAGAAGCCTCAATTAAACAAGTAAAATTTTGGCAAATGGATAGGTGACTAGGTATTTTTGGGTCACTGGTAAGGTGCCACATGGCCTCATTTGATTGGTCAAAAAGTTAAAAAAAGAGGGCTTACAGAAATTCTACAGTTTGCTCCAAGGTCGTGTTTTTAATTATTTATTGATGACTGGGTTTTTTTTTGTGGTGAATGGTGGAAGGCCACATGGGACAACCAGAGGTGACCACGTGGCTTCCAAGTGCTACATTAAAAATTTTTGAAGGATGAAAAGAACGATGCAGTTTGAAACCGATACATCATGCATATCAACCAAGGCCTGCAACAAGGTGCCACATTTGTTGCTTGTTAAACAATGTATGCAAATTTGATTTAAGGTTTGGTGAAAGGGAATATGGGGGAGATGCCAGGCTAGGCCCTAACCATTGTCCACCCATACACAACAAGACATAGTCCACGACCAGCCTCACAACCCTCATACACAATCACATTCCATAACGAAAACTGAGAAAGAAAGACCATGGCGCAAAGAGATTGAGGGGAATCACAAGTGGCTAGCACCAAGCCCTATGAGCCTTAATGTGATCAATATCAAGCAAAGGAGAGGCCAACCCTAAGGGGGCTAACCTACGGTCACCTGCGTTGCATATAACCATGGATGCATACCAACGATGGGGGCTAGAGAGAGCCCAGGATCTTCAGCCCCCTATGCGGTTGCATAGTGCCACGTGACCAAGCTTTTTGGGACTACGGCTTAATGGCTCCCTTAACGATCCTACAAATTCACCTACCGAGGGGGAATTTTGTCAAGTTTAGTGCAGTGGTTCTGCATTTGTGGTGCTCGAGCCAGATTGAGGCAGAATTGTAGGATGGTTAGTTACAGAATTTGGGAAAATGAGGAACAAGAATAACTTTCTTAGTTTTTGGCCAAATGAGGTGTATAAATAACTAAAATAGGCTTTTTTACAGTGATGGATTCATTGGAGACACAAATTATTATATTTGATCTATGTAAAGCATGTAAACACACATTTGAGTGTTTTTAATGAAAGAGGCCCTACATGGAAGCTGGACCAAGAGATGTAGCACAAGAGCGGGGTGAACTCCTTTATAATTCTTGTGTTATGTGTTTCAAATATGTTGGTTTTGCCTCTATTTGGAGGTAAAATTTGGTTAAATGTTACTTTTTTATGTCTTTAGTAATTTAATCCTCTACCTAAACCACATATGAATTTTCACATGGAAATTGTTAAAAAATGTTCAAATTTACACATTCAGATCACCTAAGATTAATAAAGAGTCCTTAGAGTCATTGCATACTGTATGAGACCCTTATTGGGCTTTCGAATGATGTAAAATGAATTATTTTGAGACATAAATGTATTATGTAACCTCCACACCAAGTCGACCTCAACAAGATCAAGTTGGCCTCAAAGAAGGCAATTCAACCTGATTCGAAGGCTATATATAGAGGTTAGTTTGACCTCATTTGGAGCATCTCATTCTCTCACACATAGTTCGATATCTGAAGCTGGAAGCTGAGAAAAGTGCGACAGTGAAGAAGGAGGCAAAAATGAGTGTGAGTTTCGTCAAGAAGGAAGGGAAGGACAAAATCAAAGTTTTGGTATTTCTCTCTCTCTCTCTCTATCATGTGGGCTAGATTAGGAGATCGAAGTGTCCTTTTCAAAGTCAAAATTTCTTTTGATGCTAGAAGATGTGAACTCAAAGTTGTTAGGGTCCAAGTGTTGTTGTTACTAGGTCGAAGGTTAGATCAAAGAAGGAGAGTTTGGCTTGGTGTGGTCGAGGTATGCATCTAGGTTGAAGAGTTTGAGGGAAAACTATTGAAGGAAGATATTTTTAATGGGTTTTCCCATAAATAGGGGTTTTTCCTTGGAAGAGTGCATACTAAAAATGTCTTGTGTTTTTGTGATATTCATGTAGATGTATTTTCGTAATTTCTTGGTGAAAGATAATATAACAAATAAGTCAAATAAGCCAACATAATTAACATGTAACTACATGAAAGATAAATCTAACCCTATTTCTACTAGAATTGATTTCACAACATGGTATAAGAGCTAAGGTCAAAGAATATTGAATATCACTTCATTTTCTTGGGGGAAATGATTACACCCTCTATGACAAGAATGGGATTCAATTATACAGGAAGATGGATCAAGAAGATTTCCTACTACTTATTCAAGAAGGTCAAAAATCAAGGGGTCTCAACAGCACTTACATGATCACTAAATGATGATGATGCATGGATCATTTGATAGTGGAGCATCAAAGCATATGATAGGGGAAAGTAGAAAAACAACAAAATATATCAAAGGAACCATTGCCCCATGCAATGGAATTGGGAGACAACAAAAGTTATGTTGTTAGAGGCCTATGATCTATATCTTTGAAGCTAGAGAATGGAGTAAAACTACATTTTGACAACATACTATATGTTCCAAGTTTGAAAAATAATTATCTTTCAATCTCTTGCTTATAAGATAAAGGGGATATATTTTATTTTATTGATAAAAATGTATTATTTTGGGGAAAAGATTCAAGTATTGATAAAGATAGGGTTATTGGAGTTCGTAAAAGAAGTTTGTATATTTTTATTACACCACCTCCTCAAACCCTAGTTAATATGGAAATCACTGCTATTGAGCTATCGCATAGAATATATGGTCATCTTCACTACAAGGTAATTCCCACACTTAAAAGTCTAGTTCATGGCATCCACAATACCAAATAATATCATGAAGGAGTTTGCAAGGGATGCTCTTTTGGGAAAACATATAAGAAAAACATTTTCAAATAGTGAAACAAGGTCGAAATAAATATTAGACCTCATGCATTTGGATGTGTGTGGGTGAATGTTGGAAAAATCACTTGGAGGTCATCCTTACTATGTAAGATTTATTGATGACCACTCTAGAAAGACATGGCTCTACCTTGTCAAGAAAAAGGATGAAGTATTTGATCAATTCAAAGAGTTTAGATTGTTGAGTGTGGAGCATGATTGTTCAGAGGTCTTTGTTTCAGCTGGATGTATACCCCAAGAAGCTTGTACACCCATCCACGCGGGGGGACGGTGCTAGGGGGACTTGTCGCCCCCGCAGGGGTTAGGGGGGGCCGATCCCCCTCGGCCGGGGAACTAAAAATAGATGTAAATTTTCCTTGTAAAAGTATAGTAATTTCTAGTCAATCTGGGTTGTTCATTAGGCAGATGATGTGACGGTAGAACTTATGTTTAGTTTAGGTTTTTCTGCCTTAGAAGGCAACCCCTCTTTTTATATGAGGGCATTGTATTGAGTCTGTGTGATATATGTGTATTCTCCGAGCGAGAAACTGAGAGGTGAGATTGTGAGAGAAAATACAGGATATTACAGCAGATCTATTGTAGGTTGTGTCTCTTCATTTTTCTGGATAATAGAAAGGAAGGACTGGCTGTTCGGGTTGGACATAGCCCAAACTGGTTGAACCATGTATATCTGTGTCTCTCTTGTTTTATGTGTTTTTTGTGTTTATATTTATGCAATATTTTATGTGTTCCATTGCTCCGTAATATATAATTTTCTAACAACTGGTATCAAAGCCGAAGGTATATTTGGTTGATAAACTCATAGGAAAGAAGGGTTTGTCGTTCGAGTGGGAGCAATGGTGGAAGATGGTAACTTTAGGGTCGAGAAATTTAATGGCCAAAACTTCTCGCTGTGGAAGATGCAGATGGAAGATTATCTGTATCAGAAAGATCTATACCTACCATTGAGTAGAAAAGCAAAGATGCCGATGGGTATGACAGATGAAGAATGGAACATTCTCGATAGAAAGGCACTTGGAACAATACGGTTATGCCTCGTAGCGTTGGTTGCCTTCAGTATTTCGAAGGAAACGATGACAGAGGGTTTGATTAAGGCGTTGGAGAAACTATATGAAAAACCTTCAGCCTCAAACAAGGTATTTCTTATGAAACGATTATTTAATATGAAGATGTCGGAAGGTGGATCTGTTGCAGACCATTTAAATGACTTTAATATTGTTACAAGTTAGTTATGTTCTGTAGGGGTAAACTTTGATGATGAAGTTAGAGCTCTGTTATTCTTGTGCTCATTACCAGAAAGTTGGAATGCTTTAGTAATGGCCATCAGTAACTCTGTGTCTGGATCTAGTACTTTAAAGTTTGATATGTTGTTGGCGCTATCCTTAGCGAGGAAATGTGACGGAAAATCTTCGGTGAGACATCAGGTAATGCTTTGAGTGCAGAGTTGAGGGGGAGAAAAATGGAAAGAGGAAAGAGCTCAAGATATTGTAGTAAATCAAGGAAAGGCATATCCAAGTCCAGATTGGGGATAGTGTGCTGGAAATGTGGAAAGAAAGGACACCTAAAGAAAGACTGTAGATCTCAGAAGGGAAAAGAAGGAGTTGCACAATAAGAAAACAATCATGAAGCAAATGTGACAGGTGAGGTGTTACAAGATGCTTTGATTCTTTCTTTCGAAAATATTACTGATTCTTGGGTGGTAGATTCAGGGGCCTCATTCCATGCCACACTTGATAAGAAATACTTTCATGACTATGTTCATGGAGATTTTGGACAAGTTCGTTTGGGTGATGATAAACCCTGTAAAATTGTTGGAATGGGTAAGGTTATTATAAAACAGCAGAATGGAAACCAATGGCTACTAAATGAGGTAAGGTATGTTCCTGATGTAAAGAAAAATTTGATTTCAATAGGGCAGTTAGGTGGTGAAGGTTTGGTGACAACTTTCACAGATAAAGCTTGGAAGGTCACCAAAGGAGGCCTGATAATAGCAAAAGGCGAAGAGGTTGGTACATTGTATTTATGCAATGGTATTTCTAACTCTGTTAATGCTTTAACTTCCAAAGCATTATGGCATCATAGGCTCGGACACATGAGTGAAAAGGGGATGAATATTCTTCACTCAAGGAATTTTTTGCCAGGTTTGAAGAATGTTGATTTGGACTTCTGTGAGAATTGTATTTATGGAGAATAGAAGAGAGTCATATTTTTGAGAGTTGGGAAAGAAAAGAAGAGTGAAAAGTTAGAACTTGTGCATACAGATGTATGGGTTCCTGCTCAGGTACCATCTCTTAGTGGCTCTTGTTATTATGTTACTTTTATTGATGATGCAACTAGAAAAACCTGGATTTATTGTATTAAGAATAAATCTGATGTATTTGATACTTTCAAGAAATAGAAATCTTTGGTTGAGATTGAGACAGGAAAGAAATTGAAGTGTCTCAAATCAGACAATGGAGGTAAATATTGCAACAAAGAGTTTGATAGGTATTGTTTAGAGCATGGAATTCGTAAAGAGAAGACAGTTCCAAGAACACCGCAAGAAAATGGAGTGTCAGAAAGGATGAATAGAACAATCATGGAGCATGTAAGGTGCATGAGATTGCATGCAGGATTTCCTTTACAATTTTTGGCAGATGTTGGAGATACTGCTGTTTATTTAATAAACAGAGGGCCTTCAAGTTCTTGGATGGTGGTGTTCCAGAGGAAGCATGGAGAGGTAAAAAGGTAAACTACTCTTGTTTAAAGCCTTTTGGTTGTGAGGTCTTTGTCAATATTAATAAAGAAAATAGAACAAAGCTTGAGGCAAAGTCAAAGAAATGTACCTTTATTGGATATGGTGTTAATGATTTTGGTTATTTCTTATATGATTATGAAAATCACAAAATCATTAGGAGCAGAGATGTAATATTCAATGAAAAGGTCTTGTATAAGAATCCGTTGCAAGAAAAGAAACAGGGAAAAGAAAACAAGGAATACACATTCCTTGATGAAATCACTGAAAAAGTAAAGGTGCCTGAAAATAATAATAATCAACAACCACAATAACATCAACCACCACAATAGCAACAGGCACCCCAAACACCTGAAAGTGATGTTAGAGGATCTACCAGGATAAGTAGACCCCCTGAACGATACTCTCCTTCATTATATTATTTATTGTTGATTGATTCTGGTGAACGAATGTTATGAAGAAGCAATGCAGGTTGAAAGCATGAAGAAGTGGGAGGTAGCCATGGAAGAAGAAATGGACTCCTTAATGCATAACCAGACTTGGGATTTAGTCAGGTTGCCTGCAGGAAAAACTACATTGAAGAATAAATGGGTTTACAGGTTGAAGGAAGAAGATGGAGGAAAACAGAGGTACAAAGCTAGACTTGTGGTGAAGGGGTTTGCACAGAAGAAAAGTATTGATTTTGATGAAATATTTTCTCCTGTTGTTAAAATGACTTCAATCAGAACTATTTTGAGTCTTGTAGCAGCTGAAGATTTGCATCTTGAGCAGTTAGATGTAAAGACAGCCTTTCTCCATGGGGATTTGGAGGAAGAGATATATATGCAGCAGCCACAAAGATATGAAGTGAAAGGGAAGGAGAAACTTGTGTGCAGGTTGAAGAAGAGCTTGTATGGCTTAAAACAGGCTCCAAGGCAGTGGTATCTGAAATTCAACAAGTTTATGTCTGAACAAGGTTATACTAGATGTCCCTCTGATCATTGTGTTTATCTGAAAAAGCAAAATGATGGCAGCTATATTATATTGTTATTGTATGTAGATGACATGCTTGTTGCAGGATCTAACATACAGGAAATAAATGTGCTCAAAAGAAAACTGGCAAATTCATTTGCAATGAAGGATTTGGTAGCTGCAAAACAAATCCTTGGCATGAGAATAACTAGAGACAGGAAAAATCGTAAATTAACATTGTCTCAGAATGAGCACATACAAAAGGTGTTGAAAAGATTTAACATGCACAATGCAAAACCAGTTAGTACACCTTTTGCTAGCCATTTCAAACTTAGTAAGGAAATGTGCCCAAAGACCCAAGAAGACATGGATTATATGTCTAAAGTTCCATATGCTTTAGCAGTTGGAAGCTTAATGTATGCAATGATCTGCACAAGGCCTGATATTGCACATGCAGTGGGAGTTGTAAGCAGGTACATGAACAATCCAGGAAAGGAACATTGGATGGCAGTGAAATGGATTCTTAGATTTTTGAAAGGTACCACAAATCAAGCATTATGCTTTGGTGGTTCAAACATTTCTCTATAGGGATATGTTGATGCAGATATGGCAGGTGACAGAGATAACAGGAGGAGCACTACAGGATATGTATTTACTATTGTTAGAACAACTGTTAGTTGGGTTTCAAAAATCCAAAGTGTTGTTGCAATTTCAACAACAGAAGTAGAGTATGTTGCTGCTACAGAGGCTAGTAAAGAAATGATTTGGTTACAAAGGTTTATGGGTGAGTTGGTTAAGGAGCAAGATATGGGCACATTATACAGTGATCGCCTAAGTGCCATTCATCTTGCAATAAACTCGACATTTCATTCTAGGACTAAACACATACACCTCGAGTACCATTTCATACGATCAATGTTGGAAGATGGAGAGTTGAAGCTCGAAAAGAAACACACTAGCCGAAATCCTACAGCTATGCTAACAAAAGTTGTAACCAGGGAGAAACTAAGAATTTGCTCAGTTTCAATTGGTCTTCAAGTATGATGAAGAAGATGAGAAATAGCCAGGTCCAAAGAGGATTCATTGTCCAGCAAATGAAGCAGCAGTGGATTTGCTATAATCAGTCGCCAAGTGGAAGATTGTTGGGTATGGAGCCTGATTATCTTCTATATTCAAAGGTATCGCCATATTGGACCCTAGTTCGAAATGGGGCAGAAACTCCGCCTGTAAAATATTCGCTGTAGGGGGGGTCCAGGGGGGGCAGCTGCGACCTTTGGGGAGTCCCCCCTAGCAGGGATTTTCGGGGGAAGTGCCCCTGAAACTAAGAATAGATGTAAAATTGCCTTGTAAAAGTATAGTAATTTCTAGTTAATCTGGGCCGTCCATTAAGTGGAGATCTGATGTAGAAGTTATGTTTAATTTAGAGTTTTTTTTCCCTAGAAGGAAACCCCTCACTATATATGAGGGAATTGTATTGCATCTATGTAGATCTGTATTCTGAGTGAGAAAGAGAGAGGAGATTGAGAGCGAAGAGGGTGTTACATTGGATCTATTGTAGGTTGTATCTCTTCAGTTTGCAGGATGATATAAAAGGAAGGAATAGTTGTTTCTCCGTGGACGTGGCCCAAACTGGGTGAACCATGTATATCTGTGTCCCTCTTGTTTTATTTGTTTTCTGTGTTTATATTTCTGCAATATTATATGTGTTCCACTGCACTGTAATATATAATTTTCTGACATGATGCAAAGCTTGATAGCCTGATAAAAACTATGGAAAGGATGATGGATAAAATATTCATAACTGATCAACAAGTTGAACCATCAGTGAGGAATCCTAACTTTTGTGGAAAACAACAACAATAGTTCAGAAATCGACAGAAAGAGAAGTGAAATCAAGATCCTGAAGGTCAAGTAAAAGCTCCATTTCAACAAAACTACACTGAAGGTAAAGAAGAGATAAAGTAGAAATTGTAGAAGAAAATCACTTCTTTCAAGAAGGTGAACTGCCTACTTTCTTGACAGAAGAAGATCAGTTTTCTGAAAATGCCTTTATACCAAATGATCAGAAATTTGTGCTTGCAAGTGAATATATATGGGTTGATAGGACTGAAGACTTCCAAAGAGGCTATTAGAATGCCCTCAATTATCTCCAAAAGCAGTACAATTTAAGGAATAGAAATGTGCATGTCACTATAATTCAAAAAAGGCAAAATTTGCAAAAGGACACACTAAGCAAAGAAACCACTCCTATAGGCCAGAATAAAGACAAAGGTATTGTCATACAGAATTGGGATAGAACCAATGAAGCCTCCACTAGCAATGTGAGGAAGGATAAAGAATTGCAAAATGAAAGCCAAAAGAAGGAAACTCAAACTAAAAGCCAGATAGAAAGGAAGGACATCGCTTCAAAATAGGTAGAAAAGAAATATAATCTTTTTAGTTTGGAAAATGAAATTTCTAAATTAAAGATATCCATTCCCCTCACTGAATTGGTAAGGAATGAAAAATGCAAATTTCAGATTTCCAAAATTCTTAGGGTTGATCAGATGTCTAATGCAGTCAATGTAGCTGATGATTAGCCAACCATTCTTTTTGGTCCAACCTTAGAAGGAGCTCCTCAAGATAATGAAATTCCTCCTTTTTATCTGAGTCTTAAACTTCATGACCTTATCCTTCATAATGTTATGCTAGATTATGGTGCCTCTCATAATTTGATGCCTAAAGCCATCATGGATAAACTAGGACTGAGCATCACCTAACCTTACCATCATATTTATTGCTTTGATTCTGGAAGAGTGAAATGCCTTGGCCTTATTAAAGACTTGGTAGTGTCCTTAGACCAAATCCCAGCCAAAAATGTACTTATGGATGTTGTAGTGGATGAAATTCCTCCTAGGTTTGGCATGTTGCTTTCAAGATCTTGGGGAGCAAAATTAAAAGGCACTCTGCAGCTTGAATTTTCATATTCCACTATCCCTGTTTTTGGACAGCTCCAAAAAATTTATAAAGAAAAGAAGACGAAATTTATGATCAGCAGTAAGGAAAATCCAGTCAATCATCCCATACATGTTTTTCATACTGATTTTGACTCTTTCATTTTGTTTAGTGATATGGATTATGTTGATGATGAAAGTCAATTAATAGAAATTTCAAAAGTTCCTAACATAATGGGTAGCATACATGAAACTATCACACCAAAAAGTAAAGAGGTTGGTGAGGAATATATATAGCCTGCAAATCCTATTGAGGAGATTCAAAGAATAGTGTAGAAAACAGAAAGTTCTGGGATAGCCATTCAAAATACAAAAAATCAAGAAATTCTATCTTCATAAATTCTTTTTCCAGATGAATAAAATGGTCTTTAGACCATGGAATTTGATGGTGCATCAAGAACAGAAGGAGCATGAATTGGTGTTTGGATACTTGGGCCATTACATCAACCAAAAAAAATCCCTCCGAATGTGAGAATGAGCTCTTACAAACTGGCTTTCGAATGTTCAAATAATGAGGCGGAATATGAGGCATTGATTGCTAGCCTCAAAATTTTGAAAAAGGTTGGGAGAAAAAAATATTTATGTTTATGGCAACTCCAAACTAGTGATTAAGCAAGTCAAAGGGGAATACCAGGCCAAAAATCCAAGAATGAGAGCTTATCATAATGTTGTACTTGATATTCTCAAAACTTTTTTAGAATATACATTCTCTCTTATTCCTAGAACTCAGAATGTCATAGTTGATTCACTTGCCACTACAGCCAGTATGGTGAAGATTCATTTTCATCCTAATCATAAGTACTCCATCCATGTTAAGTATTGCCCAGTTGTCCCAGATAACATGAGGTTTTGGCAAGTATTTGGTGATGATAAGAAAATAAATAGTTTTTTGCAATTGGAAGGAGAGTTTTAGAATTCTCACATTGATGATGCATACAATTTTGATGATTCCCACATTCATTCAGCTGACACTAAAGTATTACAGCTCAAGGACAACAAAATTCCAAGAGGCTTGGTTCCTTTTGAAGAGTTATTTGACAGGGATGATATCACCAAGAAGCCCACCATGGTTCCTACTGAAAAGGGAGTAGAAGATGTCAAAATTGACACAACAGAAAATCCTAAATTGGTCAAACTATCAAAGTCTCTATCTCCTGAAAAAAGGGTAAGTACATGTCTTTAATGAAGGAGTTTGTTGATTCAATTGCTCGGGATTACTCTAATATGAAATTTTATGATAAGATTATCATTTAGCACATCATTCCTATAAAGCTGGATCAGAAGCCATTTCGTCAGAAATTAAGAAGAATCAATCTGAAGTTGCTGCCATCAATTGAAAAAGAAGTAAATAGACTTTATAAGTCTGGAATAATTTTTCCCATTCGATTTTCTGAATGGATGTATAATCTAGTACCTGCGAGGAAAAAGGCCGGGGAAATCCGTCTATGAATTGATTTCAAAAATATCAATAAGGTGTCCTTAAAAGAAAACTATCCCCTACCTAAGATGGCTCAAATACTTCAGAAGGTGGTGGAATCCTCTAGGATGTCACTTCTTGATGGATACTCTAGGAAAAATAAAATTCTGGTACACAAAGACGATTAGCTCAAGATCTTCAGAATGCCATGGGGTACATTCATGTATGCCAAGATGCCTTTTGGGCTGAAGAATGTAGGAGCTACCTTTTAATGGGTTATGGAAATAGAATTTGCAAATGAAGAAGATATATTTCTGGTTATCTATCTTGATGATCTAACAATATTTTCAAAATTTGATGAAGATCACTTGCATCACTTGAGGATTGTTTTTCAGAAATGCAGAAAATTTGGCACCTCACTTAACCCAAAGAAGATCTTGTTCACCATGGAAGAAGGTAAACTACTAGGACACATCATCTCTAAAGATGGCATCCACATTGATCCTGCTAGAGTGGAGGCTATTCAACAATTAGATTTCCCTAGGAACAAGGAAGAGATTCATTCGTTCAATGGGAAAATTAATTTTTTGAGGAGATTTATTCCTAATATAGCTGAGCACTAGAAAGAAATGGAAAATTTGTTGAAGAAGGACAGTGAGGTAAAGTGGTCTTTGAAGGCTAAGAAATCATTTCATGTAGTAAAGTTTGCATTATCTGCTACTCCTATTTTTATTAGCCCAAATTATACCTCAGATTTCATCATTTTTTCTTTTTCTTCTGAGCACACATTAGCAACAGTCCTAATGCAGAAAAAAGATCAGAAAAATGAACAGCCAATAGCATTCTTCAATCACACTATAAGAGATGCAGCACTGAGATACAATATCACTATGAAACAAGCATTGGCATTGGTAAGAGACCTCAAAGATTTCTGATTTTATATTCTACATTCACATACTATTGTTTATGTCCCTACTGTAGCGGTAAAGGAAATTATTATACAAAGAGATCTAGAAGGCAGAAGAGGAAAATGGATTGCAACAATGCTAGAATATGACTTGGAGATCAAACCTACAAAGCTCATCAAAGGAAAAGGGTTAGCCAAGCTTATGACAGAATCAAATCTACATGCACTGGATATTAATTTGATGGCTGCACTATACGAATAATTAGAAGAGAAGGACCCTTTCTTGTAAGTGTATGATATGTTCATGTCTTCACCTTAGTACTACGACATTTTCTATGTTTTGCCACACTTGAATCCTCCTCCAGAATTTCCCAAAGGTAAAGTTAGATCACTGAAACTCAAAGCTTCAAAATAGTGTATTCTTGATGGTGTTTTATTTTGGAAAGATCCTGGGGCTGTGCTACTAAATTATTTAATAGAAAATGAAGCTAAAGATATAATGAAGGATTTTTATAGGGGATATTGTGGCGGTCATCATTTTTGGAAAACTACACCAAACTTGATCTTAAGAGTTGGTTTCTATTGGCCCACCCTCTTTTCTAATACATACAAAACAGTGATGAGCTGCCATGAATTTTTCAAGGAAAGAGGAAACTTCTACCATTACCACTACAACCAATTTTGATTTCAACTCCTTTCTAGTAGTGGGGCCTTTATTTCATTGGTGAAATCCATCCTTCATCTTCAACACAACACAAATAGATATTAACAACCATCGACTACTTTACAAAGTGGATTGAAGTTATCCCAACGAGGCAAGCTAATGATTCTGTCATCATTCAATTTCTGGAGTCTAATATCTTGTCTAGATTTAACTGCCCATAGAAAATAATAATAGACAATGATGTTGCTTTTAAATAAAAAAGAATGGTGGATTTCTACGCCAAATATCATAGTGTGCTAGGACATTCTACTGCTTATCATCCACAAGGAAACGACCTGGCTGAATCTTCCAACAAATCTTTGGTTAGCATCATCAAAAAGGTTCTGAAGGTGAACAAGAAGAATTGGCATAAAAAACTCATCAATGCTTTGTGGGTGGACAGGGTCAGCACCAAAACTTCAATAGGTATGCCTCCTTTCCAGTTGGTATATGGAGTTGACACAATATTTCCTTCATCTCTTGTTGTCCCAGTAATGAAAATCCTACAGGAATTGGAAAGTGAAACTAATGACATACAAAGGACAATAAACTAGATGATTCATTTACAGAAGACAAGAGAAGAAGTTTTTCAGAAGACATCCAAACTCCAAGAGCAAATAAAAAATATTTATGATTGCAAAACCAAGGGAGACAATTTCAATTTGGGAGATGTAGTCCTTCAGTGGGATGCTAGAAATGAAGACAAAGGCAAACATGGTAAGTTTGAAAGCTTGTGGAAGGGATCATACAAAATTTCTGCATTCAGAGGAAAGAATGCTTTCTTGTTGGAAGTGATGGATGGAAAAGACTATTCAGGAGGGGCAACCAATGGTAGGCTTCTCAAGCACTACTATGTCTAAAATCTTGAAAGTCATCATCATTGTACATACTGGTGTGTATTTTACTTCTAGCATTTTAGATGGTTGTCATTCGAGTTTGAAGCCCGAAGTGCAGGCCCTAAGGCTCTTTGAGTCAGTACTATTTTCATTTTTTTTTTTTAGTTCTTTTGTCATGTCAAAAGGTCAGTCAATATCAAGTCAAAAAATCAGTTTTTATTCATGTTGAATCCATTGCAAAATGAATAAGGCTACTTGATCTATGGTGTTCTTGACACCTCCAAGGAGTTTCCATCCCCAATTGGAGCCAATGTTAGTGTCAGTCTTGTTAGCCTGTCATCTGGATCAAAAATGCTTTTCCCATGATCTTTTCATGCTTTCATCATCAATTTTTTCTGTTACTAGGTTTACACAACAAAATTGGTCATTGTATGGTCAGTCCAAAGATGGAGTCATTGTTTGAAATTTCACTCATGCTGGTTGCTTATCATACATCATGAAAGTGGTTCAAATCATCATCATCAGTCCATTAGGCCTTACGTCATCAATTAGGTCACAAGGGTCCCCAAGGTCCACCATTTCCATAAAAAACTAGAAATAAGTTAAACATGACAAAGCAACAGTTGAAGAATTGAATCATGATTTATCCACACACTTTTTATATTTTCATGAAATCAAAAGTTTCAGAAGAAGGAAGCACCAACACTTAAGAGATGCAAAAAATCACATTTTCAATGGTAAAGATAAAATCTACTTTCAAAAAGTGAAATCAGTTCACAAAGGAGGATTATTTTCTTTTCTCTTTTTGAAAAAGTGAAGAAATTATCCCCATATAAACTCAAAAAGACTCAAAACCTTTTCATGCATGTCTCATTCACTCCTCATCGCCAATCTCACTCACCAAAAAAAGCAAAACCCCTCTTTCCCTAGGAGAAATTGGCCAAAAATTGAAGGCGTTGCACATAGATAAACTGTGTTGTGCTTTGGAGAAAGGCATTCCACATAGGTGAATTGCGCTGCGCTTTGGCATTGCACGTAGGAGAAATGTGCTACGTGTAAGACAGAGTACCCAAAACTCACCCAAAGTTTCCCAAAACTCAAAATTTTTTCTTTAAAGTTCGGTCAAATTTCTTTCTAAGGCTAAGGAACAAGTAAATAAATCATTTCCCTCCATATTTTCTTTCCCATTTTCATTCCATATGAATAATTTCTCAAGCTAGGGTTTGTAGCAAAATTCCCATGGGAAATGATAGGGTAGAAATGGTCATCATAACTTTTCATCTCCAAAACATGTAAATTGATATTCTACACCTGCACACATGCCTGATGAGTCTTTTTGACAAGTTCATCCACCTCCAAATAAAGTTTAAATGCTAAAAAAACAAAACGCTACCTCATTCCTAGAGTTATTTTGGGAAAATCTCATCATAAACGTTCTTGGTCTCACTTACAAGAAGCCACATTTGTTCACTATTTTACTCACTCATGTCCATCAATTTTTTAAATCCATCTCATCTTTCATAAAACCCCTCCCATCATTTTGTCAAAATCTCTCACATATCATTTCATTTTCATTCTCACCTCACATCTATTTTCACTTCCTGTTGCTAGGACTTTGTGTCATCATGGAGGTTGAATATTCACCAGAAAGAAAGATACAACACAAAGGAGGGAGGATTCTCAGATATGAACCATCAGATTGCAACCAAATCAACTCCTACCCTTTCATCAAACAATGCTTTGAGGATGTTCACTGCTTGGAGTTTTGTAAAAGAGTATGTAAAGCAAGGTTTTATGAGCAGTTGACAGATTGGGGAGATTGTTTTCATTGTTGGTATTGAGTTTAGCTTCTCAATGGCCTCCATCTCACTAGCAACTAGTTTATTAGACAATGGCAAATATTAGTTCAAGGGAATGAGTCTAGATCTTGAAAACTACAAGCCCTTCTTAAAGACTCCATACAGAGATACACATACTCACCTCATGCCTTTCAGATATTTTCTTGAGAACTATGCCCTTTTAATGAAGACCATCATGAGGTTCTTTACCTGTGAAGGTAGATTCTCAAGGTTGTATGCCTATCATATTCACCTCTTGATGCACTTCACATCTTAAAGCAATTACCTATTCAGGAGTATTTCAAAAGTGTCTAAAAAGATACAGTTAAAGGACAAAGAGCACTCTCCAAGCTTGTTCCATCACAATCTCATCAAAACCGTTGTCATTCATCAGCTGGCAGAGAGGGGTATGGCTTGGGAAGCCTTTTTAGAAACAGCTTTAAAATGGAACAAGGAAAATGCAGCATCTCAGTCCCCAAGTGCACCAAAACAATAAATAGAGATGGGGTCATCTAGCAAAATATAGAGAAGATTCAACTACCTAAGCCAGCGGTGACCAAAGTGTATAAGAAAGGACAAAGGCTTGTTTTTTCTTCTCACAAAGAGAAATGGGCCAAGCCTTCTTCATCGACAAGGCAAGAATCTACAACAAAGGATAAGGAGACAGTCGAGCATGAATTAGAGATTATTGATTTAGAGGAGGAAGATGAGACTTCAATTATGAGGCAAACTATCAGGGACAAGGACTACCAAATCAAGGAGCTGGCAATAAATATGGAAAGGGAAAAGTACATTATATCATTCGTTGAATAGGAAAACAATCAACTCAAAGCAAAAGGGTTGATCCTAGAAAAGGAAAAAACTAAGTTAATGCAGCAAATTGGCAAAGGTAAGGAGGTTGTGACATCAAGTGAGCCTGAAGCATCAAAAGTGAAAGGGAAAAGGAAAAGACCAAGAACCATAGGTCTCAAGGAGGCTTTGCAAGAGGAACAAAAACAAATATTTCTTAATGAAGACCTTGACCTAGAAGAAAGGATTGCCCTAGAGGTACATCAAGATAAAGAATATTGGCTTAACAAGGTGAATGAACACTTAGAGAATCTCCTAGAGAAGGAAAAGAGATATAATCAAATGGTTAGACACATGGTGCATCATTATCAAGCTCAAAACATGATCACAAGGGTTAAATAAAACAACTTGAAAACAATCTCAAGGAGGCCAAAAAAGATCAAAAGGATGAGGGAAACTTGGATATGCTTGCTGAAGCATCCATGAAGCTATAAAAAACTCATTTTTACACCTTCCCTCCAATTTTAAGCCAATTCTGAGCATATTGAGTTTTTTGGCAAACTTTGGTCTAAATTCAAAAATTTGGCCTTTCAGGTGCTGCACTTTTTCCTCAGGCATCTATTTGAAGAAAGATATACATTTTTAGAAAGGTCTTGGCATCCTCTAAAAATGCATTTTCCCAGATTTTGCACGTTAAAAAATTATATATATATTACGGAGCAATGGAACACATAAAATATTGCAGAAATATAAACACAGAAAATGCATAAAACAAGAGAGACATAGATATACGTGGTTCACCCAGTTTGGGCTACATCCACCCCGAACAACCAGCCCTTACTTTCTGTTATCCAACAAAATGAAGAGACACAACCTACAGCAGATCTGCTGTAATATCCTCTATTTTCTCTCACAGTCTCACCTCTATGTTTCTCGCTCACCAAAAATACACATCTATTACCCAGCCTCAAATACAATGCCCTAATACAAAGAGAGGGGTTTCCTTCTAGGGAAAAAAACCCTAAACTAAACATAAGTTCTACCACCAAATCATCTGCCTAATGAACGGCCTAGATTGACTAGAAATTACTATATTTTTATAAGGCAATTTTACATCTGTTTTTAGCTTTGGGGGCGCTGCCCCCGAGCCCCGGCCAAGGGACCACTGGCCCCCAGACCCCCCAGCCGAGGGCGATTGGCCCCATCTGACCCCCACACCCCCCGCGTGGAGGGGTATATTAACTTCCTTGGGTATACATCTGGCTGAAACAAAGACCTCTGAATAATCATGCTCCGCACAGAACAATATCCCACTTGGAGAATGATTGTAGCAACTCCACCGCTACTTCATTTGCTGGACAATGACTCCTCTTTGTACCTGGCTATTTATCATCTTTATCGTCATCCTTGAAAACCAATTGAAACTGAACATATTCTTAGTTTCTCCCTGGCTACAACTTTTGTTAGCATATCTGCAGGATTCTGGCTAGTGTGTATCTTTTCCAGCTTCAACTCTCCATCTTCCAACACTGATCGTATGAAATGGTACTTGAGCTGTATGTGTTTAGT
>APFE030898803.1:94510-137796 GCA_000404065.3 Pinus taeda
ACTTCCTAGTTAAAATTGAGAGGAGAGATCACATACCTTTTGGTTTCATTGGGAAGTGAGTGAAACTTGTCAAAGTAGAGGAGACTTCTTGTCAGACCCTAAGAGGAGCTTGTACAACATCAAGGCACAGGTTGTAAAGTTCTTCTTCATTTGAATTAATACAATCATATTCATTTTTCTCAACAAATTGTCTTATGTGGTTTGTTTCATAATCTCCTTGATCATTATGATGAATATGCTTTATGATATTGGCTTTTCAGGTGCTATTTAATTTGGTTTGATTGTTTGTGTTTGCAAAATTACACTTCAAGGAAGCTCATTTGGAGCGAGAGAGCGAGGCTTCCACAAACTTGCATTGGACCCAAGCTAGGCCTAAAACACTTGTTTGCCTTTGTTTTTAATTGCATATTCAGAGAAAGATAGTTTTTGATTGGCTTGCTTGTCACTAGATATCTGTAGATACTAGGAAGGTAAATCTTGTCCGCAACCTTGACTCATTCTGCGTGACACATAGTTTAAACCTCCAAATGATCATGACCAATTGTAATATGGTGTATTTCAAATCATTAAATAATAATTTATTATGGTATATTGCAAATCATTTTAATTCATGAGTAAAGTGCTCAATCCTCATTACAAAATGGGACTAGATTTATATCATTAAACTTACAAATCCCTCTCATCTATAAGTAAGTAATTCATAAAACCAAAAAGATCCATCTCTTAATTCATAAAACCAAAATATTCGTCCACACTATGCACTGTTGGGTCATCAAGTTGTTCAATGAGAAAAGTGTAATATGCCTAATTCTTTGTGATGTCCCTCTATATAGCATTTCATTGTTTTATCATTAGCTTAACATTTTTATTTAAAGCATAAGAAAAAGTACATGATCATAAATTTCTTTATATCATAATGCACAAATTCCAATGTAGCCCCATATTATATTTTCCATCAACTTAAATGAATTAACCATTATTGTGTAATGAAAAAAATTCATAGTTCTAAACTGTAAAATTGTAAACCTTCAATGAGTAGAGCTTAATATTTATTGATATATTGTGCCTACCTCTCCTTGATAGGGAAGGTATCCTAGGCAAAATTGTTGTTTGATATGGTTAGGGAAAAACTTTAGATCCATTTATTCTCGACAAAACTTGTGAGTTCAATCAAATATTGTGGCAATAGTGTAGGATATATGGTCATTAAATTTGATTCTTTTATACAATACATACATGGTGATTGATGAATTGTATATATGTTTTCTCTCCACCCTAAGTAAATATAAACTTTTCTTACCTCAAACCAATGAGTTGGCTTAAAAAGTAATTTATTTGTCTTAAATCTAAATTAAAAAGATACAACATCAACAATGTTAACACTAAACATTTACGTACATTGTTGATAATAAGCATGCAAAAAATTAAGTGGTACCTAATGAAATATGGTGTCGAAAAAGCATAGAACTCCAAACATCAAATCTCTCTTCTCTTTTTATTATCTACAATTTGTTGGAAATGAAATTTGAATTATTTCAAAAAAATATATAATTACAAATATTTTAATTTTTTGAAGACATTTTCGGAAGAAATCACATTGGTAGAATGAGGTCGTGTTTTGAACGAACCAATATGGTTCATCATCACCACAAGATGAACAATCAGATCATAACTCCAAGTTAAATGGGGAGCCAAGATCATGTAATAGCTATAGGGGAAACAACTAAAGAACAACTATTTTTTAATGGCTCTAGGGAAAACGCTCTAGGGGAACAACAAAAAAAACCACTCTTTTTGATTGGATAAGAAAATTGGACAAATTATTACTATTTGCTAATAATTAATAATAAAATAACCTATAATTATAAACAACCAACATATTTGTTATTTATTATTGATTATAAATAGAAATAAATTGCTTCAAAAATGCATAACTATAAATATTGATTTAATTTAACTAACCAAAAAATTATTTTAACAAATTACTAATTAAAGTCAACCATAGTATGCAAGGGCTAACTCAATTAGTTGAGTTCCCATCACTAAAGTACCTTACTAATGAGAGACAAAGGAGTCAATTCTCCTTGAAGCACTTGGGGTTAGGCCCTACTAATAAACTAATAGTATGTGATCCTTTCAAGTGAATCTATCAAAATATTTCTTGAGAAAAATAAATAAATAAAATCAGTAGTAGTAATTTAACAAATAGCTAAAAATATTTTCCTTTCCCCACCCTTTCTTGGATTATTTTTCAACCATTGATCAATAAAGGAGAACAATGGACAATTGTTCTCCTATAACGTGAATTTCGAACCCTTGTAACCATATTTCATGTATTATAAAGGAGTTCGAGGGATATAGTTCAAGTTTAATAATTCGAAACCAACTTAAGCCACCCTCGTTCAGGTTGAAGCCAATTCTACGTTGACTAGCTGATATCTAAGAGTGACTAATGTTTTGCATTATTTTTGCTCTACATGTGTTAGTTATGAGAAGAGAATGAAAGCCTCTCATTGCATTCCTTGCCATACTTTCTATTATTCTGTGAGATTCATTGAATTCTCCTCCACAATTATGAGACTATAATCATACAGATCACGATGTTTGTTTTTGCTTATTACGTGGATTGTAAAATGTGAGATTATGACCATATATAATGCTACGTCTTGAACTTTGCTGACTCACAAGCGCATGAAAAAGAATTGGAGCTAGATCTTCAATCAGTTGTAACGCAAAATTAGTTAAAACAAATAGAAATCAAGCCATCGGATCTCTAGATATGTCTGTTAGCTGCCCCGATTTGAGTTCTGATATAGTTTTATTTTGAAATGGTTTTAAATAGATTTTATTTGTTTTGCAGGTGTAAAGATGGTAATGGAATGATATCCTGACATTGGAGAGTATCAAAATCAACGACACTCAATCCAAGATTGGCATTTGTGCTATCAACTAATCCATATGAGAATAAGAAGAAAAGCAAATGATTTTGAGATTATGGGTGCATTGGAAGAAGGTTACAATTCTCATTGTAAAATGATTGCAACATACAAGAGGCTCAAGACCATTGAAGAACAATTTTGGATATAACCACTTTATTTATTATAAAAAGTGTTGTAGTGTTTTTTCTCAACTATGTACTAAACGAATTCACTTAAGATTGTGTATGACAAACAATCTCAACAATATAAAAAATTGTTAAAACAAAACCTCTTAGAGTTCAGATCTATGCCACAGTCATACTTAAACAACAAAAGGAAAGAGTAATAATTCCATTCATCGAATTTTTTGGAATGACTTAATTATTTTGGATATAAGAACTTTATTTATTATAAAAAGTGTGGTAGTGTTTTTTTCTCAAAGATGTACTAAAAACATCCACTTAAGATTGTGCATGACAAACAATCTCAACAATATAAATGGTTGTTAAAACAAAACCTGCCAAACTCTGGATCTATGCCACAATCATACTTAAACAACAAAAAGAAGGAGTAATAACTCCATTCATCGAATGGAAACTAGATATATGTATGCGATTAATTAATTAATTAGCGATTAATTAATTATTATTCTTTTTTAGATTTGACTAAATCCCTTGGGAAGAGCATGTGTTTCCTCCTAAGAGGTTACATGTTCAAAACCAGAGGGGGGTAGAGTATGTATGCGTTCGTAGACTTAGCAGTCAAATTGCTGCGCGGAGGTGGGTCCCTTGTCCCACAAACAAGGGGGTCTCATACACCAATTTGGTGTCTGGCTTGGCCGTGACCTTAAAAATGGATATAAAGAATATATAAAGAATAAAGAGAAAAATAAGATAGTTAATTATTTATCTATTTATTTTTCATGATTGGGTCAAATATGACAAGGAACAATAATTGAACAATGAGATAATTAATTATTCCTAGAAGAAAATCAAATAAACAATGATTTATTTAGTTATCCTTCATGGGTTTAACTATAAATTACTTAAGAAAGGTGGTTTATTAACTAATTTCTCACAATGAAAGCAATTTTACTATGCTAAAATTGGCTTTACATGGTGTACTTCTATCCATCTAGTAAATTAGGCTAGATAATAATTTTTTTGGTGATAAGAGATTGCCCCCCAACATACGAGTGTTAAGAGAAAAATGTATGACCGAAGTACGTTGTAAAGACAATCACTAGACAACATAGGGGAGTGAAATTGAGAGAGAGAGAGACCAATGAAGCTGAATTGAAAGAGGATAGGGACAGATGGGTCGAGAGTAATGCAATTTTCCTTTTCTGTTGTGGTACTGGACCTCACTGAGGCGGGGGAGGCATACCCATACTCTTCAAGATAACATAGTACAAAAATAATGGTGTGCCCAAAAACATAAAACTGAGGGATGAAGTATATGCTAAATGGTACATGACAAGCTCCATAACAGAGCCAAAAAATAATACAACGTGTCCCATACACATAATGCACCTTGAAAAATATGAGCGAGGAATGAATACAATAATATCTGAGTACATGAGATACAAAGGCCCTTCCCTTAAGAAATGGGTGGGAGATAGGGCAAAACAAATGAAGAAGCCCTGTTGAACAGGGAAGGGCTCTACAAAATGGAATGGATCATTTGAAGGAGATGTACATGCTATGAACACTGCCATCGATAGAAACCAAACCCATCAAATCTGCGGAATTACATCTGAGGTTCTAGCATAATATGAATGCATCTAGGCATGTGGGGGGCTACCTGAAGGGCCACCCCCTCATGAGGTCTCAAACATCTCACACACACACACCAAGGAATTGCTCGTACAATCTATTGCTTCACTGGACCATCAAGTGTATGAATCACGAACATGAAACAACCAAGTGAAAGGGAAATAATAAGTCCCTCTGCTTGATCTAAGGCACCAAACAAGAATGGAAGCCAGAACCAAGATACGCCACCCTCTAGGTTGTTCTTCTAGAATAAATGAGTTGATGTTGACATAATAGGGCTCACAATATGTTGGCTTATTTAGGCTTGACCTAGGTTCGGAAGAATTATTTAGCCAAACAAATCCTGCAGCTACCGGCCCTTTCGGCAACAACGTGTGAAGCGTGGACTGAGGTCTCACCCGAGGTAGTAGGGAAGGGTGCTGGAACTAGGTTTCCACACCCTAGGGATGTCTTGGATGTGGTTTGGGGCTCGCGCGCTATTCTGTAACCTCGCGCTATGCCAGATCCATGTAGATCAAAATACCCTTATCACACTTATTATAGATTGAATCACTTATTACTGGTTTGATCTAGTTAAAATAGTCTTTAAGCAACCATTTATTACTTTTAGTTACTTCAGGCATCAAGATTAACCCAGTTCACATGTATTCAACCATGGCAAATGCAGAAATCATAATAGTTCATTCATCATAAAAGAGTAAATTCGAAATCAACATAGAATTCAGTAGAAACTTATCTTTATTATCAATCTTCAACAATACATCTAGATCCACCCTGCGCACTCAGCTGCAGGGGTCCGCACACACAGAAACAAACTTTCCAGGCCTCTGCCCACATAGCTGTAGAGCCTCTACCTTCTACCCTACTCCCTCGACTCAAACTTACAGATGATTTCAAGCTATCACCTTTTAGGACCCATTACATTCCATATTCCAAAAGAACTACTTTCCCTCATAGAGCCCTACTCTATTTATACTTTCCCTTGGCCCGTGATCCCCCCGTGGGCTGACCTTATTACTATTTCTTTACATTATTTTTGGGTGGAATACCCTTTGACTTAACCTACTATAGTTCGTGCTCTACACTTTCCGTAGAGTCTTTTACCCTAATATTACCCATAAATTTTGGCTTCACACCCCATATTCATTCTACGGGGCTTGCGCTACCGAACAGTCCCCCAACACAATCATCTTGACTCATCCTAAGTCACTTGCTGGTGTGGCTAGGTGCTCTGCCTTAGCATCACGGTTCACCTCCCACTGAGTGGCGCTCTTCATTCGGTTGTTCTTGGTTTGTCTCTTGCAAAGCTTCATCTATCTCCTGATTTAGTGTTTCTACCACATCTCACAACTGATGATACTCATTATACTCTACTCGGTTAACACAGAACACCCCCTCCGAGGATTTTAGCATGAGTGGGGTAGCTGCACACGAGACCTACTGGTACCACCGTAGCCCTTTCCGACCATTGTATCTTCTCTTCGCACTATCCGCTACAACCTGTGTTGCAATTTTGCAACACCCTGGGTGTTGTCTGCATGATCCCAATAGTCGGGAACCATTAGAGGTAACTTATTGACTACATCTCCACCCATGGTCACTGTCTGTCCATCCTTATGTTGTTCTGTTGTAGTGCGCCATCCTGCCCCTAGGCGGGGCGACGACATTCGAACCAATTCTACTTTGCATTCCCTTTTTTCCAATACATCCCCTACTAGTGATGTTTTATCCTACGGGATACTCACAATTGTCAATACCAGACTCCCTAGAGAGTCTTGCTCCTCCCTTAGCCAGATTACTACCTTCGGGTGCATTCCTAATGCAGAGAAGATGAACAACTCCATCTGTATTTCTAAAGCGTACGCTGCCCAGTGGATTCCCCATGGTGATTTATAAGCCATGCAAAATTCAACTTCCCCGATTGCCGCTCGTTCTAGCTCATGTAACCATCCTGTGTGAAATCTGTGGCTACTCATTTCAGATCTGGGTCGTAATATTGCTCTTAATTACCTGTCGCTTGCTCCCTTTCGCCATAATGTAACCTTCTTGTCATGAATAGTGGTATTAATGGTCATCATTCCTTGGAACAACGCACCTACATGGCTTTGTCCAGAGAACCACATCCCTGATTATTGGTCATATGTATGCACACCCTGATACCCATGCCTCTATCTCTCAGACTGCTTTATCGTCCCTCGCTCTCTTTCAACTGGGCAGAGCGGTGAGACTCTCCTTGGAATAGTTAGTCAGGTGATTGGCCTGCCCATATATAGCTTCAGGTGACCGCCATTCACTCTTCCTAGGAAGGGGGCTCTTTTGAGCTTAGCCAGTTGAATTGTGCCCCCATCAGTTACTTCTTTGATGACATAAGGTCCCAACCAATGCATGCGGAGTTTACCTAGGAATTTCTCGAACTTACTGTCATATAACAATACGAGATCATCCTTCTTGAACATGCGCACCTTGATATGGTGATCATGCCATGCTTTCTCGCACTATTTTTTTACCTGTTGATGAAATCCTGCCAGAAAGCGCTCTTCGTCCAGTTCGTCAAGTTGTGAGAGCCTTTCCTCCAAGGCCCCATGATCTGCCATTCCTGTAGCTGCTGCAGTCCACAGACTAGGCACGATATATTCCATAGGCATCATGGCCTCCTTACCATAAACTAGTCGAAATGGTGTCTGGCCTGTCAACATTTTACACGTGGTTCGATATGCCCATAACACAACAGGGATGCACAAGTCCTAATCATTCCGTCGTGCATTGCAAATTTTAGTCAGTGCGGTTTCAAAAAAAAAATTGAATGCCTCAACAGTGCCATTTGCTTGCGGATGGTATGGCATGCTCTGTTGGTGATATATCTGGAATTCCTCAGTGAGTGCACTGATGGTTTCATTGAAAAAATGCGTTCCTCAATCACTCATGAGAATCTTAGGACACCCAAACCTGGTTAACACATTCTTGAACAAGAACTTTGCCGCTGTCGTGGCTATGCAATCCTTAACTGGCTGTGACGCCCGTCTTCCTTCGCGATTCAATAGGCCTGACAAATTCAATTGCCCATTTCTCAAATAGCTGTAGCATTACCTATGGCTGAAGTGGCATTTCATCCCTTCGCAATGGCTTGCCCGTTCATTGGCATATATTGCAGGCCCGACGGTATGCTTTTGAATCTTGATGGAGGGTGGGCCACCATAATCCGGCATAAAGAACCTTCTAGGCTATGGCACGGCCCGCATAATGTCCGCTAGCAACCCCTCCACATGCTTCGACAAGGATCTGTTCTCACTCAAACTCTGGTACATATCTGCATAATATCTCATCATGGCCCATCTTGTAGAGATGGTTGGCAATCATAGTGAAATCTGCTACTCATGTCACCAATTCCTTTTTTTGTTGCATGGAATACCCCTGCAGCGTAGTGCCGGTAGTCAAAAAATATATTATATATTCAAAGTGGCCATCTGTAATGCGGACTACATACAACTGGGCGTCTAGGAGTCCTTCTTCTAGATTCGTGGGTTCCTCGCCCATCTCAATCTAGGATAAGTAGTTTCGACCCGCATTCAAATGTACCGGCTTTACAACAACCTCAAAATAATATTCCTCAAACACCAACAACCATCGACAGATGCACCCCCCAACACAGGCTTATTCACTAGGTATTTTAGCACAAACTAATCAGTATACATCTTAAAATGTCCTCCAAGAAAATAGTGATGATACTTCAGGAGTGCGTAGACCATCGCCAATCCCTCTCGCTCAATAGTAGAGTAATTCTTCTCAGCTTTCGACAACCTTCGACTTGCAAACACAATCGGGTGGTCAACTCCCTCCCCTCCTTCCTGGGTAAGTACTACTCCTAACACGATACACAACGCATCAACATGCACATGGAACTCCACATCCTAGTTTGGAAAGGTCAAGATAGGGGCAGATGCCATTTTTTCCTTCAACAATTCTAGGCTTTTGTTACATTCCTCGTTCGAGCAATACGTGGAATCCTTTTTCAAAAACTGTTCCATTGGAGTCGTGATATGGGCGAAACCTTTTATGAACTTCCGATAATACCACTGTGTCCAGTGTAGTGCAAAGTTGCTTGACACTTCGCGGTGCTTGCAAACCTAATATGATAGTGATCTTTGCCAGATCCACCATCATACCTTGCCTACAAACTATGAGACCCAGCAAGTTCACGAAAGGAACGAGGAACGTGCACTTCTTTAGATTGAGCGCAATCCAGTTTCAACGACAGGTATCCAGCATTAATCGTAAGCTCTCAGTATGTTTCTTAACTAGGCCAAAGATGGTCCAATCGTCAAGATCGACTTCCAAGAATTTATGTGTAAATTCCTTGAATGCAGCTACCACAATGCAAGAAAATATTGCTGGTGCATTCTTCAGCCCAAATGGCATCACCGTATACTGAAATAAACCCCATTCCATAGCAAACATTTTCTTGCTTTGATCTTTTGGCACGATCTTGATCTGATGGTATCTAGAGAACCCATCTGTAAAGGAATACGCTTCCTGCCCACCCACATTTTCTAAGACTTCATCAGTAAAAGGTGTGGGAAATGGATCGTTAACATAAGAATCATTGAGTTTCCATAGATCCAAGCAGATGTGGATCTCACCCTTCTATTTCTTCTCCCATACCACCATCAGACTTACCCAATTGGACTCCTTGACTAGTTCAATGATCCCACCTGCCAGCATCTTGTCTAGTTCTTCTCATACTTTTTCTTTATATTTTGGATTCAATCGGTAAGGTCGCTGCTTTACTGGATTCACGTTAGGCTTCAAAGTTATATTCATCATTCCTAGTTTGCCTCTAATCCCTTTCAACTCTGTAATCTTGGTAAGGAAGAGGCCTCGATACTCCCGGAATAGCTTGACAACCTTTTCCACTTTAGCATTGTCCCAGAAATCCACAAGCATAGCATACTTTGGTTCTTCCTCTCTTCCAATATTCACTTGCTTCATTTTTAATGGTGTTGCGACATCTGGATCTTCTATTTCGGGGTGGCACACTTCTCGATTTCCTTCAGATTCTGGTATATTGATGTCGTGTGGATCATCTTTGTCACCTATGGCTTTTACATTCTAACATTCCAGGGCCCGTATTAGCTATTGCAACCAGTATGGTTGCACGAGTTCTTATGGTTCTAACGACATTGTGAAAATTGTGGTCTTTACTAGCTTTAATGCATCGTCCACTGTATCCATCCATTGATCCTCAAAAAGAAATGTTGACAAAAACCCTTCGCGCAAGATATCCCACTCCCCTGTGCCATTTCAGAGCTTTGTTTTAGTATACCAATTCCTTGGGATGACATCCAAGGTATGATAAAATAGGTGCAACCATTTTGGTTACAGTTCCTCGCCATAGGCTTTGGTCCATTTGCTCAGGTGTATGTGTGGATTCTCTCGTCCATCATATTTCTCTGTTAGTTGGAGCATTGGCTTCCAAAATAGTATCTGCATCATGTGCTTATAGCTTTGCCAATCTATGAAGGTTCCTTCATGGGTACCCCACCATTGCACCAGCGTCATGCGCAATGCCTATTTGAGTGCATCAAATTGCTGGTATTCAGGTACTGTGCTCTCAAACTTCTCCAGGAATTCATTTACTATTATGAGCTCGTCATACACCGGCAGCTCGCGGTCCTGAGATTTAACATCGTACATGGATTTTGTCAGCATATTTCAGTTTAAAGTAGTTTCCTTACTCATTCTATTCTACCATTGCTCGTCTTCTTCCTCCGACTCATCAGTGTATGGTTCCACATAACCCTATAAAATTCTTTGTTCCTCCATTGCCTTACCATTTAGTGGCCTTTGTGCAGCAATTTGGTAGATGTAATCCAATGATTCATCCTACTCATCGTCACGTACAGGTTTTGTGTAGCGTGGTCCCTTGGTTGGATCTAGTTGAACAACTACGTGACGTGACTTTTTCTCAAATATCATCTTCCTCTGCTTGAGATTAATAATCCCATTCATGTCAAGGGCCTAGTCTATTTCCAACAACATGGGGTACGGGCATTTTTCATCCACTATCTCAATAACTTCAAAGTCTGTTCTAGTGCTTGCACCATCTAGGTCTATGGTGATTCCTTGCAACCTACCCATGGGCAAGATCTTCTATTGATTTGCCATCCTTATCATCTGCACATTCTGTGTTTTCGTAGGAGGTGCTGTCCTTTTTTCACAAATCTGTGCTAGCAGTATATGGAAATCTAGTAGTTCATGGTTGAATTGCTCGCAATAGGGACATGATGTTCAAGTTGGATTTGTGCAATCCCATGCGTAATGTCCTAGCCCTCCACAATTGTAACAAATTAGCTATCCTCAACCCCTTCCTAGTCCCATTCCACCCTGTCCTTGACCTCATCCTTGGAATCCACCATGCACAAACATTCCACTTGGGTTTTGACCTCGCCCCTCAGTTTACATTCAGTAGGAAGATGTCTCATCTACCAACATCCAGCAATCCCTTTCCTCATTACCCACCGATCTACAAAAGTTGCAAAAGAGATGTTGGGGGGTCTAATTATATTTCAGCAATAGGTGGCAATTATCCATGTTGTGTTTTCCTCCTACATGATAGATTGTGCACCAAAGCGGGGTGATCACGCCCAGCCCTGCTTGTGCCTCTAGTCGCAACGGTGCTAGTCCCCCTGTGACCATAGGATTCACCGTGACTGGGAAATGGTCTTTATCATGTCCCTAGCCCCTACACTTGATGCACCAAACTTCTTCCTGAACTTCTGATGCCTGGTCTTGTTTTAACTTATGTATTTCCAAACACAAATTTTGGACCTACACTAGGATTTTCTGAACTCCCAACCCTGGGTCTTATACCGGGGTTTCGTGCAGCCGCATTGTTGCCTATAGTGCTTCTACATGGGTTGAGATCTTCTATTGTGACAAAGTTGATTTCAGATATGGCATTAGTGATGCGATGAACTAAGCGCGGTGTTGTGCATCCTCAAGGTCATGTTGGCCTTGCGAATAGTGCTTTCTAATGTTTGATCCAGATCCCACAGGGTCTCACTAGGCATCATTGTGATCTCTTTGAATCCCATGACTGACTGTAATTCTGATTTTGTTTGGCTAAACTCCTTTTTTAATTCCGTGTGGATGTCCGCTATCCCCGTCATTGGGTTGATGCCTGAATACTTCATATACCATGTTAGTGCTCTGTCCTACAGTGTGCTAACTAAGACGAATTTCTTGATATTATCATCCGTGATCTGCTACGTGTTCCATACAAAATTCAATACAAACCAAAATTTTTCTGGATCTTCACTGCCTGTTCCTTTAAATACTGGTAATTGGATGGCACTCGCCATTACTATCATCCTGATATTTCATCGCTCTTTTCTCTAGCGTCCCCACCTTTCACACCAGACACCCCTTAGGAAGATCCTGGTCTCGGCAATGGAACCATTTGTTGGCTTATTTGGGCTTGACCCAGGTTCGAAAGAATTATTTAGCCAATAAATCCTACAGCTATCGGCCCTTTCGGTAACAGCCCACGAAGTGCGGATTGAGGTCTCACTCAAGGTAGCAGGGGAGGGTGCTGGAACCAGGTTTCTGCACCCTAAGGATGTCTTGGATGTGGTTTGGAGCTCATGAGTTGTTATGTAGCCTCGCATTATGCTAGATCTGCGCAAATCAGAATACCCTTATCGCGCTTATTACAAATTGAATCACTTATTACTGGTTTGATCTAGTTAAAATAGTCTTTAAGCAAACATTTATTATTTTTGGTTACTTCGTGCATCAATATTAACCTATTTCACATGTATTCAACCGTGGTAAATGCAAAAATCATAATAGTTTATTCATCATAAAAGAGTAAAGTTTCAATCAACACAAGATTCAGAAGAAACTTACCTTTATTATCAATCTTCAACAATACATCCAGATCCACCCTACACACTCAGCTACAGGGGCCCGTGCACATAGCTATGGACTTTCCAGGCCTCTGCGCAAACAGGTGTAGATCCTCTACCTTCTACCCTACTCCCTCAACTCGGAATTACAGACGCTTTCAAGCTATCGCCTTTTAGGACCTATTACATTCCATCTTCCAAAAGAACTACTTTCCCTCATAGAGCCCCGCTCTATTTATAATTTCCCTTGGCCCGTGATCCCTCCGCGGTCCAACTCTATTACTATTTCTTTACATTTTTTTTGGGCAGACTACCCTTTGGCTCAACCTAATATAGTTCTCACTCCGTGTTTCCACGGAGTCTTTTACCCTAATATTACCCACAATTCCGGGCCTCGCACCCCATACTTGTTCTGCGAGGCTTGCACTACCACACACAATAGGTGAGGCAATGAGGATCCTCAACTAAGGCACAAGGGAAAATAATAATGTGATTTATGGACTCACACTAGGGATAATGGGGAATGTGGTACTGAGTGACAAAAATACAATATCCCTTGTCATAGCATAAGGTGCATGGTTAACCTAACAGCGTTTGACTCAATTCCGATGAGGATGGGGACAATATGAATCGTGGCCAAAATGGGAAGCACAGGATGAATGGTATGCAAATATGGATGGAATATTGATGACATGATAGAGTGGGATGTGAAACAAACTCTATGGACGCAAGGGTGACTCATCACGGATGCTCTGAACAAGAGTGACTCAATGACACTCCCACAAAGACTAGGCTGAGTGGGGACCATCAAAACATGAGTAAAAGATGGTTACTCATGAAGAAAATTGACACATGGTATGACAAGTATTAAGAGGAGGTGGACATCAAAGCACAAATGTCACTTTATGAATAAATTTTATTTTGAAAGGCGACGAAGTGACCCTTCTTGGAAAATTATCTTTCGGGTGAAGTATCAAATCATCAAAAAATAAGGAAAAGCCACTATATAACTCGAGGAGAGATTTCCTACAGTGTTGATGGTTCATCAAACTGAGCTATGGTTTGGTTGCAACAAGTGACAAAAGAACTATGGGTTTTTCTATGAAAGGGTGTTTCCCCTCCAATTTGAGAGGAGGAGAAGGCCCTAAATCTTGTTGGAGATCGTAGTGAAAAAATTGACCATCAGAATCGATATCTGTGACTTTCAAGCAATTGGCCTTACTATTATAATGATGGCCTTAATACTTCTTGGAATGATGGTTCATACTGAATAATTAAGGGAAGAGGGAAACGAGAATGAACTACTAGAGGAGGTCTAGAATCATCCTCACCCACAAAGTCAAAAATGGGGACTATGTGGACATGAGTAGAATATTTGAAGATATGGTATCAAACTTCTAAAATATGCGATGTACATATGGCTCATCGAAGAGGCCAATAGGACAAAATTTCCAAGGATTGGGAGGATAATCGACCATACCTAGATTCAGTGGGATCTAGGTTGAGACTTAATTGAGAAGATGGTTAGGGTAAAACCATCATGCCCCCAAGCATGGGATATTGCCCACAAACATATGTGATGGAGGGGACTAATCTAGTATGAAAAGGTGGGAATTATGCCCCCTAGCAGGAGGATTTTGTGGAGCGCCATTGTGTTTTGAGTGCTCGAAAAAGGGATTCAAGCATCTTGACCAAAATTGGCATGAGATCCTCCAAAGGATATGTAGGGGCCTATGTGCTCCCTAGTATGTTATGGGCGTACTGGATGTATTTAGAGTTATGGGCTTCAAACACTTATATGATACATAATATGATTAGGAATTTTTATATGACAATGATGGTTCACCATGTGTTTGTTTGTGGTTGTATTCTATGGTATACATATGATAAATGTCAATCTAGAATGTTGTTTGCAATGGTATCTACATAGTTATTTTAAGCTCTAGGAACATGATTGAACATAATGTTTTCAAATTCACGTACCAACAACTTAACTCATAGATAAAATAGGACTTGGTTATGCACATGATACACACCCTTCAATTGCATTACAAGTAGCAAGGAATCTAAATGAACATGAAGATGAAGGATGTGATGAGCGAGGGAATCAACTAACAAAATTATCACTGCATCATAATCATCTTGATTATTTGTGGCAGATACAATGCACTTTCAATCTGAAATGATTAACATATGCAAAGGGGTAAAAATGACTTAGGCTACTAAGGCTAGATTCCAGGAGAGGCGACTCACACCGTCGGCATGATCGATGTATGGTGTGGATGATGGATCCATCTAAAAGGTGCAAAAGACAACGGATGAGATGATGCAATCTACCTAACTTCATGGAAGAAATAAAGACATGAAAATCAAAGGGATGTGCTATGAGAAAAATCTCTTGAGGTAGACCGCATTGGGATAATTAGGAAGGGAATAGCCTTCAAAATCCTTTGAAGAAATTCCCCCTTGCCTAAGTGCAAGGGTAATTAGGGGTAAACATAACTTCCATGATGTCCTCATCAAACTAGAAGATGTGCAGACGGGAGGAAGACTGACTACATGATTTGGCGGTGTTACATGGTACATCAACCTGAGAAATAAGGTTCACATACACATCATCTTGAATGGTAGACGACAACCTAGTAGTGGAGGATCTATGGATGTTTGGACCTAGGATTCTGTCAAAATAGTTTTGACAGAAGAATGCGCAGAAACATCAGAAGGGTTTGCGTGCAAGGAAATCAAGGATGATGATAAGTAAAGGATATGGCTTGTGGTGTCCATCATCTCGACATCGGGGGGAGGGATCACGATAGTGGGACCAAATTATCCTTGTTCTGGTGTACTAGTGGTACTAGAATTCATAGGTAGAGGAGTAGGTGATCCACTATGAGTGGTCTCGTATTCGTGAAGCGTCTGAAGGCAATAAAAAAATATGTTGAGATGAGGGCAATGGGAATAGTGACCAGGATGATCGCATAAGGCACAAGGGTGATTTTTGCATAAATGTTTTGAGTTTCTTGGTTGGTCCTAGTAAGGTAATGAGGACCTGAGGGATATTAGACTCAATAAATGCTTCATGAACCAAAATTTTCGGATGAGGAAGTTCATGACAATTATTGCTCGCATGCCCAACAACTTCACTCAAAGTACATGAATGTGATGGCTTTGGGGCATTGGGGGCTGGAGAAGCTTAGGGAGCCTTGTCCTTAGGTTCTTTCCTCTTAGATTTTCCCCGTATCCATAGGCTTTCACAACAGGAGTGGGTTCCTATTGAGGTTGTGATCGAAATGAAGTGATAGGGGCCATAGGGACCGGTTGAACTAGGGTCAAAGAATGATAAGGTCATAGCTGACCATGAAAAATTTTTGCAGGGGGATCGATGTATCATATTGGGAACCCTAGAGGCATCCTAGGAAGGACCAACGAATCCATGATAGGGACAAAAAATACTCTCAGAGGGGGGAATAAGAAGGGTATATGGCCTACAGGGTAATGTCCCGGTCAAATAGCTCCTAGATGGTTGAGACCTGGAGGAAGACTTCCTAGTGGAAACATAGGAGAGGCACCCGCAAACAGAGGAGGTCCTTGGGGGTGGATCTATAGTGCTTGGCTGGGATGTTAACCATATGGTGCTGAGGAGCTGGTTGTGGATGATATGTACTAGACTACTTGAGAGCAACCTGTGACGATTGTAACATGCAAGAACTCATAGAGTTAGGCTCTAAAATGGGAGGGGGAGGACCAAGGAAAGCACCCAAAAATGAAGAATATTTAGAATATGGGTTAAACATTGGTGAGGCGAGTTGATGAAGATTTATTTTCATTCATGAGCTAATGGGCTTGGGGGAGGTCACAGATGTTGGCTCATAGTAAGTCAACTGATTGATGGTAACGATATTCCCTTCAAGGGTAAATCACATCTTTCGAAACACCGCAGACGTGATGGATGACATGGAATATGTGTAACTACGACCTAAGATAATGTTGTAATCTAAAGGGGCATCAATGAATTCAATGTAGACATGTATAATATTCCCCACAAGAGTCACTAGACAGTTGTGGTACATTTCAAGGGGCTGGGAAGAGTGTCCATCCCAAACATGTAAAATGATGGTGGAGGGGGGAAAATTAGGTGACTTAAGTTGTTTCCAAATAGTAGTGGACATCACACAGGTGGATGCACCTTCGTCAATAATGCATCAAGAGATGATGGCACTATGGACTCGGACTGGTATTTGGGAAGAAATAGATGAAGGCAATAGGAGATGTTCTAATGTATCAATAGGGAAGACAATCAAATGATCGTAAAAAGGATTTACTGCACCCAAGGTAGTTAGTATAGTTTTCTTTTGAGATGGGCACAACTGGAAGACTTCCAGCGTCGACATGGAAACAGGTGATTGTGCCAAGCTATCTACTATATTGTATGTATGGGCATCTCAGTTAGAAGTCACATTACAACATAGTGGTCCCTTTGGGATATTGGGAATGGCCTCAATTTTGGGTTGAGGGGTCTATAACGGACCATTTGGTATCATAAGAGCCTCAGCAGATGCTTTGGTTTTGGACTCAGTGGCAAACGAAGTCAATGGCTATTCATATTGACATGATTGAGTTTGCAGGTTAATATGGGAAGAGTTAACCTCATCAGAATTCATCTTAAGGATTTGGTAGTCACTAGGACAAAAAGGTTGGGGGGGGATGGGCTGCTTGACCTGCCTGAGTTTGAGCAGTAATAAATCCTTGTTGAGTGAAATTATTTGTGAGAACTTCTGGTTGAGATGGTGTAGGATTTTGAGTCGATTGTCGACCTCTAGAAGCTGCTTGAGCTTCCCACATTTGGTGCATTTGTGGTAAGAGGGGACACTCATGTATAATGGCCATGTACACCAAACATGCACAAGGCTTGTTTGTAAAAATGGCCTTGTTCTACTTGGGCTAACTACCTTGTTGCTAGTTGTTGGTGTTAGGCTAGTTCCCCTGGGGTTCAATAGGTTGATTACCTTGATTACCCTCGTCACCCTTATTACCCTTCCCCTTATTTTTTTTCTTCAAATTTTGGGGATGGGTAGCACACTACTACATAAACACCTAACCCTGAGGGGGTAGTGGCTGTTGCGGATGAGGATTCATGGGAGGTTGGGGCACTAATTCCTGAGAGGCTGGAGTGCTCGGCTATGCATAAGGAGGAGAAACAATTTGGTAGACACATTGGGGTCCTAAAAAGGTGTTGCTATTAGCAGGAGCATAAGTGTTGGAAGAAATTGTGCCCCCCTACAGATAGTCATAACCTTTCTGAGTATATGGTGAAGGGTGTGAAAGGGCATCAATGATACCATCGACAGCGTGAAATGCCCCCGTTGCATTGGAACTTCTAGGATGAGGGAGGTCTGGAATGACTAACTAGATTGCACATAAATTAGGTCATGTCTTAGAGCGGTTTGGAAAGCTCCTTCCTCGGTTTGAGGAAAATGGGACGTGACATCTTTCTAATGTGTTATAGAAATATTTGAGCACTACAAACCCAATCACATATGTCCATAAACCAAGGGCTTCTAAGCTCCTAAAAGTGTTGTTTCACACCATAAAGGAACAAGGTCAGCTGATTATATCATCTCCTAGAAGTTCTCCCTAAAAAACTACTCAAAATTGGTCACAATTGGACCATACAGACTGCTCAATGCTAAGGGTGTGATGCATATAAACTGCTACACACAAAGGGTGCGATGCATACTGAAAATCCCTTCTGTAGGGTGTGATGAGCAAGAGTAGAAAAATGGCAGGGGTAGTTTTCTAGGTGGAAACCCAGAGAATATTCTAGAAACTACTCATATGACACTTGCCTCTCTGAATTCGCCCAGGGATGAGTAAGAGATCATGAAATATCCAAGTGGAACCAAGAACTATCAGTGAGATGACACTAATCAAAATCCCAGAAGCTGACTCACCCACCTATAAATATCTATATATGGATCCCTCATCCTAGAGATCTAGAGGCTGGAATTTTGTATTTTGTAAGGAAGTGTTGTTGGTTTCTCCGTGAAACATTGCATTGTTGGGTGATCTAGCTTTTCTAGAGGTGAAGAGGGCTTTCAAGATGGGAGGATGGTGCTGGATCAGACAGCTTGGTTGTAATCCTCTCTTTTACTACTTCTATCAATAAAGCTATTTGAGTTTTCCTCCATATTCTTGTATATTTCTGAATCTTGTATTTGTGTATGCATTTGTATGGTTAATGTATATCTGATCCTACATTGTTTATGATTATAGATCTCTATGCTTTGATGGTATTTTGCTGCTTTGACTCTACAGGTGTTCTTTGAAGTGGGACAAGTGAGAAAGGAGTGGAAAAAGCTCTATCAAGGGAGAGAGGAAACAAGAAAGGAGACTAGAGGAAGACTGAGGTTGGTACTCTTTACTTCTCTCTCATCTATCTCTCATAAAGGAAAACACAAGTGACTTTAAATTGTTTGTTTCTAAGATAGCTACCTATCTTAGTGGGACTATCAGCTCCGAATTGACACTAGTTTTCCCGATAACAAAATGGCGACTTCGCTGGGGATCAAATAGTTTGTTTGTTTGTTTCTATTTGTTTGCTTTCCATGGTCGACATCAGAACATCTTTTCACATGGATTGACTTGTACTTTGGGCGAAGATTGAATGACTTTGAAGACCCCGGATCTAGTTTCATCCATCCGGGCTGCGATATTTTCAAAAAAGATAAAGACACCAAATCTACATCATAGCTGCACGGATAATCATCCAAGCTAAGGGATGATGGCTCTACCAGAATCATTAGCCTGCCACACAGACGATTGTCTGTCCTATCTACATGAAAATGAATTTATAAAGTTGAGCATGGGAATTCCCACCTCAGCTAGATCATGAAAATATTATGAAGATAATGTATTGTATTGTATCTTATTACAGGTCACCTTCCAGTTTGAAAAACCTCGGATCCTCATGATAAAGCATTTCACCCGACATAAAAAAATGTACAACCTCATGCTTTAGGGGGAAACTGTTATAGACATATTTGGGCACTGCAACCCCAATCACATATGTCCATAAACCAAGGGCTTCTAAGCCCATAAAAGTGTTTTTTCATACCCTAAAGGAATAAGGTCAGCTGATTACATCATCTCCTAGACGTTCTCCCTAAAAATCCACTCAAAACTGGACAAAACTAGACCATACAGATAGCTCAGTGCTAAAGGTGCAATGCATCTCACTCGCTACACACAAAGGGTGTGATGCATACTGAAAATCCCTTCTGTAGGTTGCAATGAGCAAGAGCAGACAAATGGCAGAGGTAGTTTACTAGGTGGAAACCCAAAGAATCTTCTAGAAACTGCTCATATGACACTTACCTCTTTGAATTCGCCCAAGGATGAGTAAGAGATCATGAAATCTCCAAGTGGAACCAAGAACTACAGTGAGATGACACTAATTGAAATCCCATAAGCTGACTCACCCACCTCCAAATATCTATATATGGATCCCTCATCCTAGAGATCCAGAGGCTGGTATTTTGTATTTTGTAAGGAAGTGTTGTTGGTTTCTCTATGAAACATTGCATTGTTGGGTGATCTAGCTTTTCATGAGGTGAAGAGGGTTTTCATGCTGACAGGATGGTGTTGGATCAGACAATTTGGTTGTAATCCTCTCTTCTACTACTTCTATTAATAAAGCTATTTGAGTTTTCCTCCATATTCTTGTATATTTTTTAATCTTGTATTTGTGTATGCATTTGTATGGTCAATGTATATCTGATCCTACATTGTTTATGATTATATATCTCTATTCTTTGATGGTATTTTGCTACTTTGACTTTACAGGTGTTATTTGAAGTGAGACGAGTGAGAAAGGAGTGGCGAAAGCTCTATCAAGGGAGAGAGGAAACAAGTAATGAGACTGGCAGAAGACTGAGGTTGGTACTCTTTGCTTCTCTCTCATTTATCTCTCATAAAGGAAAACACAAGTGACTTTAAATTGTTTGTTTCTAATATAGCTACCCATCTTAGTGGGACTAGTAGCTATGAATGGACACTAGTTTTCTCGATAACACAATGGGTGCTAAAAGGCTCCTAACGAACCAATCTAGATAGAGATGGTCTTTGAAAGGGGGGTCATGACATGTTCTCCTCCTTTTTCACCACTCTTGAACATGGTCGGAAAGGTGTGTAGTGGAGGACTAATGGAATGAGGTCAATAGCTCCGTACCAGTGTCATATTAGAGAGGTAACTTGAAATATGAGAGGAACTCTTTAGAAAACATCATGAAAATAGAATGAGATGTGGAGGGTTGGTATACATACCATTTTGCAAAGTCTTCAATGAGCGTGCATTGAAAAAGCTGAAGATGAATGGAGTCATCGGTAATGGAGTTGGATGAACACGACATGTGGAAGGATCAAACATGGTTGGTAGGATCCTCTCCAGCATTACCCTCAAACTTTGGGATGTATGAGGGAAGCTTAGTAGACATAGAAAGCCAACCAACATCATGGTGTATGGGGTCATTTATCAACTGGTTAAAATCTGGTAGACTTAATCCAACCATAAAGGGGAGCACGGGGACTTCTGGGATGGTTCTTGAGATAGTTCTGCTTGATGTCACCACCAGGATAGAATCGGAGCCAACACCAGGTTGGGTTCCTGTACCAACTGTGGGTCCAGACATCATGACAATATGTAGTGAAGGAGGCTCAGACTTAGATGAGGAATTGGGTGAGATAGTAGAAGAGTCGATGTGGGGACTCGGAGGGCTATGAACTCGAACCTGATGGGGAGGGATAATACGCCCAAGTGAAAACTAGGGGTGAAGGCCTAATAGTCTCCACGACAAATGCCTTGGTGACGCAATGGTGGAAAGACACACGTGACATGGAAATAGTAAAGGGAAATCAACAATATGCCTTTGGCTCAATGAGGGGAGATAAATTTATTATGTTAAGTCTTGGCTAGGCAGTGTAAACCATACACCCATTTCTTAAGGTGTGCGAGTGCATTTATTGATTAAGCCTAGATTGTGTTTGTAAAAGAGAAAAAAGATTGCTGAAAATAAACTGAAATTAACAACAGAAAATGAACAATAAAACAATTAACTAAACCCCACCCAAACTAGGTTTGCAAACACTGTTCTGGTTGGTGGCTAAATCAACAGAAAATACACTAAAACGGTCAAGAGATATAAATGTTGATGTGACTTAGATCAAGTGACACTAAGCTACTAGAAAGTGGTGCAGTGACAACAAAAAACCAGTGGGGAAGATCGCTGCAAAAATATAGGGAGATGGGTGAAACACCTAGGGAAACTAGTGGGACCTTAAGGCCAATGACAAAAAAAGTTTAAATGTGAAACTATGGATGGTGACAACCTATCTTTGTAGATCTGAAAGAGAAGGGTACAAATCTGGAAAATGTGGGTGAAAGCGCTGCAGAAAGTTAGACTACTCACTTAGCTAAACTCCTCCTAGAAAGGTGGAAGCATACTAGAAGCCCTAGGGGAGGCTAAATTTGACTTCGACCAATAAATTAGAGTTTATCAAGGCCTAAAGTGGGATGAGACAAAGGTCAAACAACCCATCAGATAGCTATCTACAAAACCTAGAAACAGATCTGAGAAAAACCCTAAAACCTAGAAATTGCAGGCACTGGCCTGTTTTCCTATAGGGAAAACACTTTTTGGGCTAATAAGTGCGCTCTAGCCTCCATAACACATTTCTTGGGCCAAAAAGTGTGATTTCTGATCCGTGGATCCCAGTCAACAAATCTCGTAAAAAAATGTCGCCTTTGTCACGATTGGTTCCTGTGACCTGCAAAAATGACTAGAAAGCTTGCAAAAGTCAGAAATTTAATAGATATAGGGTTAAAAAACTAGGAAACATTAAGAGAATTGAAAAAAGAAGAAACCCTAAGCTGAAAACTAAAGGTCACCTAGGTTTCTGGATCTGAAGTATAAACCTAGTGGAGTCGCCAATTTTGCTGTAGTTTTTTCTTCTCAAAGATATACGAAAAGAACCCACTTAAGATTATGGATGAAAAAAAATCTGAACAATATAAATGGTTGTTAAATACTATATATGTGCAACAACTAATAGAAACAAAACCTACCAAATTCTGGATGTATGCCATTAAACAACAAAAGGAAAAAGTAATAACTCCAATCATCGAATGGAAATCTAATATACAAAGAATAGTTTTATTATAATAGATGTGAAGGGAACAAATAAATGTTACCAGTCCCCCTCTATGGGATGGATTCTTGGTTATCCTCAAATGTCTTTAGCTTGTGTAGAGTCTCTCTCCTCTATAATATGTAAAACTAGTAAAAATATGGTGTGTGACAATGAAAATAATCATAGTTACAAGAGTGAGTGCAACAATGAAAATAATCAGAAGTGAAGAATGAATGGAAAACCCTTCTACTTATAACAAAATATTGAGTTATCCTTGAATAATGAGAAATAATAAAATATTATTGATCCCATTCTTGGAATAACCACTTGAAATATTTTATTATATTTGGTTAGGAGCGAAAAAGTATTTAAAGTTTTATTTAGAAATAATAAATAAATAAATGATTTATTTATCATCTCAAGGAATTAGTTAAGAAATAATAAATAAATAAGGATTTACGTAATTATTCCTAAGGGATTTAGTCAAATCTAACAAAGAATAATAATTAATTAGTGATTAATTAACTAATGATTCTTAGAGAAAAATAAGATAATTAATGATTTCTCTGTTTATTTTTCATGATTGGCTCAAATATGACAAAGAATACTAATTGCAAAATGGTTTAATTAATTATTCCTAGAAGAAAATAAAATAAATAATTATTTATTTAATTATTCTTCATGGAGGTGGTTTATTAAGTAATTTCTCACAGTGAAAGGAATTTTACTATGGTAAAATTGGATTTACATGCTGTACTTCGATCCATCTAGTAAATTAAGCTATATGATCAATTTTTTGGTAATGATAAAAGAGGATTATTGTAATCTAATGAAGGGATTGACCAATTGATAGAGATATAGTTTTGTAAAAATATGGAAGATTAGTATGTTTTTGTTGTAGGGAGAAGTCTTTGAAAATAGAGGAAATGAAAATAAAGGAAATGACAGTGATCATTTTTCTTTTTCTTATTGTTTTGTAAATTGTGTTTTTTTAAAGGAGAAGAAAGGGAGACCTTGCATTCAACCTCAATTGTTATTTTGTTCTTATTACAATAATTTTTCATGTGTTCAAATTCTATTAGTAGGATGTCTCTATATTTATGCAAATTGAATATTTAATCAAATTAATATTTTGAGCATGTATGTAGCTTAAATATCAATTTGATTGTGTTGAGTGATTGTAGATTTAAATTTAGTGTTTAAGTGATATGTAGTGAAACAAAGAGAATTTCTTATCTTGTTTTCTTGAAATGACAATGCACTTATCTATTGTTATAATTTGAATTTCTTTAAATTATTAAGAGTATCAATGATTTTTTTAATTATTAATAATATCATCATTGTTTTAAGCATTAGATCACTCCAGGGATTGGATTAAAGTAGATTACATTCAATAAATTATTCTTGATTTCTTTACCTCTATCGAAATATAGTTGTTAATCATTTTTTTGATTTCATTACATTTGAATCAATTAGTTCATCATTTAGATATACATTGCATTTAGGTATTAAAACCCCTTGCACTTTAACAATTTCTTTCTCAAAAGATAAGGTAATGTCGGGCTAATAGAGTCATAAAACTCGTTAAGAAAAACTACTCCAAATGGCTTGGGTTATTAAAGAACCCTGATCTAGGCTATCTCCTCCTATTAATGAGTGGTTATTTCTTCCCATCAAAAAATGACACTAAAAGGAGGGTCAGAGGTAAGTTAAGTGATTATCATTTATCCCTATGTCTTTAATATTTCAAAGTCTATAAATTCCTCATTTTTGTGTCATCACAAAACACGCTAGAAGGAAGGTTGGATAACAATATAACCTACTTGGATTTAATTTCTTATTTTCACTTCAAAATAATAGCTCCTCCCTAGATCATTGTATGTGAGGATGCTTTTATTTTTTCATTACCTGAGATTCCTCGTAAGATAGCTCATCCCTTATCAAAACTTCAAACTGATGGTGAAGGGCATATATATACCATGAAATACCTTGATAATTTTTTGTGTAAATACATAAAGTATGATATTACTGGCTTAAATGTCTTATGGGCGTTGTTCCCTTTCACTTTCAAGGGTCAAATCAAAGATTGGTTTCAATCTTTTCTACACCATTCCATTTTTACTTGGTTTCAATTTATGGGTGAATTTTTAGAAGCCTTTGAGACTTATTAATTCGATCAAATATGTGAAGAATTAAAGGATTTCTAACCAATGATGATTTATCTGTAGAATATTTTCAACCAAGGTCAATCATGTTCTTTTTAAGTTTCATCGCAATGATTTCTCCATTGTATGAGATCTTATTTAGGATTCTTTTTCCCTTTTCATTAATCCAAATTCAATTTCATATGGTAAATTAGATAAATATCGTAAAACCGAATTGCAAGATGAAGCTTGTTTACAAAATAATATGGATCCTTTATTGATAGAATCTAAAAGTTACATTGAAAAAGTATAAGGGATAGAATCCATTGAATATAACTCTACTGATAGGCAAACTAGTCCTTCTTTAGAACAATCTTCTATTAGGGATATGGTAGAGGAAGGTTTTATTGTAGATCAAGATGTGTCTTTGTATTTTTCTTACTCTAATCAGTTTTCAAATTCAATTATTAAAGAAAACATAGATAACAAGGATGGTCTTAAGTGTTTTAATGTTTTAGTAGAATATATTAGGGATATTGATCCACATCTTGAAGAAGAAACTTCAAATATTCATCGAAAAATCATGCCTTATTTTCAAGGAATATTAGATACATGTCATAAAGTTGTTCATGAAATTTTTATCATACAATAGGAAAATTTTGATGACCATATAGTGTTTGATATTTCATCACCTAAGAATAGTGTATATGATGAGGTAAGCAAAGCAGGATCTCTTTAAATAGTCACTGATCATAACTATAATAGTTTTAGAGAACCTTTTCATTTCCTTGTCTCCAATTCTGTTTACTTTTTACATCTTGATTTGTGCTTAGATGTCAGTGTGAATTACTCTTTTTCTACTTTATCTCACATGGTGCCATCACAATCTATTTCTTTTAATATGATAATTACGAGTGATGAAACTTTGAAACACAACAGTTATGAACTAGGATCTAATGCTCTTTTTCTTCAACCATTCACTAGGAAAAGATGTATGTTACAAGATGTTCTTTTTCATCGATTTCAGATGACGAACACGCCCTTCCTTGTGGAAATTGAAGATCTCGCATTTCTGATTCATCCACTGTTTAAATCAAATTTTCATGTTTATTCTTCACATTTTGAACCAAATCATTTCACTAATCGAAAAGTTAAAACAAGCAATTTAATTTCTCAAATGAATCCTAAAATGATGTATTTATCATGTGAAAACCTAATTCAACAAAGGTTTCATTCTAAGATCTATGATAGGATTGTAGATTGGCTTGAAGATTCATATCTTAAGAAATTTCAAGAAAAAGATAGGGTTATACTTGCTTTGTTTCTAAATGAAGATCATAGAGGTAAGTAAGACTTATTTATTTTTAATTATGAAATAATAAAATTCTTCTTTCTAATTAGTGACTTCTTTTTCATTGTAGGATTGGAGTTACTTTGATGGTTGCATTGGAAATCTTACTTCACTTAGTATTGTGACCATCATGTAGTGCATAGTAGGTTAATTTAGTTTTTTTTCAAGTTATAAGTAGGTTTTTTTTGTTTTCATTTATTTGAATAATGTAGTTATGAAAGCCTGCTAATGACAAGTTGAAGATGAGCCATCAGTACGACACCATCAGGGAAGTTTTCTTGACTTCCTTTCTTTCGATTTTTATGTTTTTGTTCATTATGTTTTGAGAAATGTTTAATACAATCATTATGATAATGGAACAAGAATATTTAAAGTGAAATTGTTATTTTCTATGACCCATTCACTTATCTTTTGTTTCACTTGAAACGAATTTGCTAAGGCTCTCTTTTGCTTTCAAGTTAATATCATTACTACACATTACTTTTAAATTTATTTTGATTTTTCAATTTTGATTTCTTTACCATCCAATAAGAATGGAAAAACTATGAAACATTGTGTATAATGTTTAATGAAATTTGTGTGCAAATACATATTCACATTGTTGAAATATCAAATAGGGACAAAATATTTAAAACTATAAAAATATATCTTACCCCTTTAAGTTTGATATTTATTATCATTTTTTACTTGCGATATGATTGCTACATAGCTTGATGTTGACTTATTCATGGCCAATTTGTATTCTTTTTTTCTTTCCTTTGGAATTTGTAAGCTTTCCTAGTTTTTATTATGCTTGAATTTTCAATAAGGGTTGATTTAATCATTTTTAGGTTTTATCACTTAGACCTCTCTCTAGCAAACACATTGGGAGAATAGTGAATACTCTGTTATATAAAGTTGATTAGTTTAGTACCTAATTTTGAAAACCTTTCATGTACTATGCTCAATATCTTCCTGAATATTTCCAACATTATTTGAGAACTTTGTAGTAATATCTTACAATTCAATTTACTTTTAAGGTAATGATCTTTTGGGGAAGCAACATTAATAAATAAAAATTAGTAACTAATAATTTTTTATGCCATCAATTGCTCGTAAGGAATCTCTCAGATTTTCTTCCTAGTCCATTAAGTAATCTCTTGAAGATTAATGATAATCATATTTATATATAAACAAATAGTTAACTAAAGGATATGAGATCTCATCATGAGCTGAGCTACCGTGATCATGGGTTCTAACAGAGTGACATTACCACTCTTTATCACCAAGTCAAGGTAATGGCTTTTAGCTATGAGACTTAAATACAAAAAGTCTCATCATGAGTTAGATTGTTCACTTTTGTTGGTTCTTGTGAATGACATTGTCACTAGTGGGTTACCAATTAAGGGTAATGACCTACGGTTGATTGCTAAAGAAAAAATCATATCCTAGAAAGTAAAAGGACCTTTACACTACATACCTACATCTAATAGATGGGAAAAGAGAATTTGATTGGGTTAAAAGGTAGCCATGTTGAGGCTATAGACGCTTGTTGGTAGTAATGGCCATGTTTGTGGTATTGAAGTTAATTTAATACTATAATTTACTTGGCTATATTCTCTTTCCCTAGGCTAACTATCGATAAAGTTTAATATTTTCGTATAAAACATGATGCAATAAACATTTTTGAGTTCATATTTTAATAATTTTTTGAATGATGGTGGATATGATTTGGGCATGTTGAGAAGTTCAAAATTTCAACATACAAGCCATGGATGAAACTTTCAAGTTATTTTAGATTTAACATCTCGCAACACCTAATCTTTATTCGTTGACTTTTTGTAGATTTGGGACCAGAGATAATTGTTTCGCCCAGTGAGTCACCATTTGTTGGACCACAAACAACTCCCCTACATTTTACTTAAAATGAAGGTGGGGCCAGATTTATTTTTGAGAAAATCGCCTTTTGTGGCTTGATTGCTTGGTCTCGAGTGGTTTTTTACATTATATTCTTATTGATTTGGGTGTATGTTGGTTTTGATCGCCCCATTGACTTTGCCTCTTCCACAACTTTTTTTTTATCACATAAAGCTCACTTGAATTTGAACAATCTCAATGCTTTTATTTTATAAGCTTCTTTTGATAGTTTTCTGATGAATGTAATTTGAGCGTATTCTCACAATTTCAGAGTTTGACTACCTTCATAATTTTGGTGCCTTGCTTCAATGACTTTCTCCTTTGAATGATTTGATGAGTATTGGTTTCATTTTATTTCTGCATGATATTTTTATGATCCACACCCCTTCGAAAATATGTAAATACATACACATTTGTATATATATTAATACGAAATAAATTTTACATATATAATATAAAGTATTTTAAAATTACAAATTATATATATGGTCATTGTAAACTTTTAAATACATTATTATTATAAAATCATATTAATGTATTTTTTATGGTATATTGTACATAATATAATACATATTATATTATAACTTATAATGATGTACATTGTATAAGTTACATTTGAAGTATTATTATTCATACATCACATAAACAAAAAATTTAAATAAACATTGCACATATTGTGTATATTACAAACATACAACATAAAATAAAAGAAAGGGGAAAATAAAAATAAACACAAATTGCAATCAGGTGGAGGAGAATATGTACCCAACAACATAAAACTTATAGATTCATGTACTAGCAATTGCACCAAATGTTGCAAAGGAACATCGTAAGGCAATAATATATGGAGAAAGAGCATAGATGAAGAGAGATGTGAAGTGTTACAATTTCAGTGAGATAAATAACATGGTGTTAAAAGTAAAGTGAACTCCTCTTTTACTATCCTATTGATTTGTTTTGCAATATGTCAATTGAGGGAATGGCTTAGCAATTTCAACATTGTGCTTGTAGCTTTAGTTTTGTTTGAAATGGATTATTTGTGAATGTAGGTATGGATCCTTGATTGAATGTGATGGTTCTCTTGTGTTGATGTTTTTTTTATCATGTAATGAACCCTTAAATTTTAGAATTAGAGCCACAGAAGAGTCTGCGAATTCCACACAATTTTTAGCAATAACAATATAAAATTTAACCAAAGTGGCATATTTCAAACAAGGGATGAAGCTAGGAGAAAGTCCCCAATGATTTTGGCAGAATAGAAACCCCTTTGATGCAACACATAAGACAAATACAACTCATGTTCTACACCACAAGCCATAATGTGTAAGCCAAAATAGCTCATGTTATACACTGCAACTTCTTATCTCAGGTAATGTTTCTCAAAGAAAGTTCTCAAAAAATCAAACAAAAAAAAGGTCTAAACCTTTTTACCCAAAAAAAAGAGTTAAAGTGAACATTCAAATCATTATAAATGATAACCAAGTCAGTCTATTATATAATCTGGTCATATAATATCAACATTTAGTCATCCTAACCTAAAAGAACAAATTTAATCTGGTCATATAATATCAACATTTATTCAAGCTAACCTAAAAGAAAAAATTTCAATCCCAATTTGGCTCGCATCCAATTCAATTCATATATAATTATGTAGAAAATCCCAACTCAATTCATGCATAATTATATAGAAAATCTTGAGGGTCTCCCTTAAAATTGCAAAGTAAAGTAATGACATGCATCTTATACCTAAGAAGAATTGTAGACGTAATTGAATATTTTACTCTTAAAATAGGGAAAAACTCTAGTTAGCAACCATAAATACTCTAAACAACCTCCTATATGTTGTAGATTCAAATTACAACAATGAAAGGAAAAAGTATAATAAACTCCATTGTTCACATTGTTACCGGGAATAGTGTCCACTCGGAGCTGCTATTCCCACTAAGACTGGCAGCTATCTTAGAAACAAACAAGTAAAGACTACTTTCATTTTCCTTTATGAAAATAGATAAGGGTGGAACAAAGGACACCAACCTTAGTCTTGCGCTTGGTTCCTTACTTGATTCCTCTCCTTCTTGATAGATCTTTTCCGCTTCTTCTTCGTCTGCCTAGCTTCAAAGATCACCATTGGAATTAAAGCAACATACTACTATCGAAGAACAAAGATCTATATTCATAAATAACACAGGACCAGATATGTATTAACCATACAAATGCATATATAATCAAACATATAAGAATATGGAGGAAAACTTGAATAGCTTTATTAATATCAAGAATAGCAAGAGGATTACAACCAATAGTTCTAACCCAACATCATCTTCCAACAAGAAAGCCCTTCTTCACCTCAAGTAAAGCTTAGATCACCCAACACTACGAAGTTTCACGAGAAAACCAACAACACTTCTCTACAAGATACAAGATTCCAGCCTCTGGATCTTTGTGATGAGGGATCCATATATAGATGATTGTAGGGGGGTGAGTAAAACTTTGACAGAGAGATTTTGCATGGTGTTTGACATCGAACACCACACAAAAATCTTTTGGTTGAAGGCCATTGATGTAAACCTTTCGCCGAAAGTGAGAAACTTGCCATTGAGGCATGCAAGCTTCAAAGTATTGAAAGGGTTGTTCCTAGGTCGACTTCTTGGATAATGAGCTGATGTCGACAAGAAGTGACCCGTCGTAGGAGGGCCTTAATGAATCCCACATCTACGACATGGAACGAAGAAAATGATTTTGGAGGTGAAAACGATCTGATGATATAGGGTTCAGGGTTGCGGTCATGAAAGAATGGAGCGTAAATGTATTGTAGCGGGTGAGACACAGGTTAATTCTCTGAATGACTTCTCTTGAACATATCGATGACACTGACGATGGATTGGTATCGTTAACCCCAAAGATGGATGGTGTGATGAACCAATGGTGATATGACCAGTGAACAGAACAACCCAACCCGACTCGGATGCGGAGAGAGAGTGTCATGTTCAAGATCGACTTGCTACCAATAAAGTTTTCTTAAGTTTTCTTCGCAATTTTCCCCTAGTCATTGCTGACTAGTACCTCTTTATTTTTGTCAAGCTTGAGGAGGATAACATATGCTTGTTCTATAATTCGCCCTTCGAACGAACCTATCGCTATATTTTAATTAGCCTAGTGACATTGAAACTCATTCTCGTCCATTTGGACGAGTTTGTCGCTATTCGGTTTTAATGAGTTTAACAACAAAGATAACTCGGTCCTTTTCAATTTTATAGAGTCTGAAAGGGACGAAAAGGAAACTCCAAAGATTCTTTTTCGTCATATAACCCCTTAAGTCCGAAAAAGCAAAAAATAATATGAAAGGGATGAATGCTCGGTAATTTTAACGAGCCGAACAAGACAAGCGTTCGATCGTTTTGTGTAATAATCCCTCTAGTCCAAAAAGATTAAAATCTAGAGGAGGGATAGCACTTCCAATGACTTTAACGAGCCGGAGAGGCTAATCGCTCGAAAATATTTTCATATTTTATGAGTCAATTGAAAAGAGCTTAAAGGAGACTCATTTTTCACGGAATGAGTGATGATTTCGGGTAGCAGCTGATTCCAGGTAAGGTTTGGAATTTTCCAATCATGGCAGTGTCACAAGGATGGCCAATAGAATCACTCTTCGCAGATGTTCCTCGAAAGGGTAAACAATCAAATGAAGGTGAATGATCGACTAAAAAACAGAGTGGCAGTGATGATGAGAACATGACCAAGGTTCAAAAGCTGATGATAATGCATTCACAATGGTTATTTACCGGAAAATTGGTTCATTTTTTAATGAGCTTAAACTCGGGGGGAAACATTTGCTCATTGCTTATGTTTATTTTTTAACGAGCTTGAATTCTGCATTAAAACTTCTCGTGTCAGTCATATAATAAGGATATCTGATCTAAGATGCCATTTTTTTTTGGGCTTGCACCTTTTAAAGCTTTGCCCCGAATCCTTTCTTTATGAAAGCTAGGAAATGACCAACCTTACGAGTTTAATGGGTTAGAGGAACTACAAATTTAAAAAATAAATGGTCGCTCTTCGCTTGCATGTAAAAAGGTTTGCATGCCCCTAGGTATAATGAAAAATTTCCAGGTTACCATATGAAAGCTCTCCATCTGCGTCATAGACAAAATGCTTCCTTGGCGATGTCTACCGAAATAGACAAAGGTGAGTGGCGCAGTTGCCTCCACTCACATAACTTTGACGAGGGAATATTATTCTAGTCTAATCCCATTTTCCTAAATGGACGGGTGTGTCAGACTAGTCATATATCCTCCACGGAAACCTACTCTATACCCAAGGTTTTCCTGCCGAAACAGACCAGGGTGCATGCCCCCTGGGTTTCAGTCATATCCCCCTGAATCACTCGCACTCATCAGGTGGACGAACTGGAGATCAATGAGACATTCCTTGTGTGAAAAGACCATTTAGGGATGGAATTTGACTACTTGCTCTGTGTGAACTGGGCAATGACAGTTGGTCTATGAGCTTGACCACTCTACCTTCATGAGGAAAACACATTACTCTAAAGAGTGAGGAGACAACAGCTCCCATGCAATAAATATAGTCATGTCCAAGGAGTAGATTATAATCTAGGGGTCCTTGGACTACCATTACATTCATTTGAACAGTTTTCCTTCTCAAAGTAATGGGCACATTGGGAAGGATCCCTAATGGTCAACTGGTTCCTTTGTCAAAGCCTGTCAGATTTCTCATTTCAGGCAAAAGCGATGGCAAACCAAGCGCTTTCCAAGCAGTTGAGGAAAGTATACTCACAGAAGCCCCTTCATCTATGATGGTACCAGCCATGACCATTCTGTAAGCTTGTACAATGATTCGGAATGGTACACTAGCTGGTAAACAGGGTCTGCTTAGTAGATTCTAGTCGAAGGAAATGACTAGGTTGCTTGGAGGTGGGACCGAATAGACGGACGGATATGACTCTGATGAACTTCCTTCCTGTGGTAAAGGAACGGGTAGACTGCCCCCAAGTTCATCGGAGTCTGTGTTTACGAAAATAATTTTAACATTTTCATTCTCTTTCTCTTCAGTGATGCTATCGTTCGAAGATGAACATTCTGAAGGCAAGACCCGGTCAACTGTCACCTCGACCTTTTGACTTTCGTCTAGTATGGATTCAGAGGGTTCATTTTCAATGATAGATGTTTCAGCCGACCACAATGGCGTACCAGCCTGATTTTCAACCAATGATGGACTTGGCAAGAGTTTCTTATATCCAGGAGGGAGCCGTAGCAGTGAAGCAGAAAGGTCAACCAAAACTATTTTAGCTTTGTCTAGGAAGGGACAACAGTGGACGACGTGATCGTCTTCACACAATTTACAAGGAAATTTGTGATTCCTTTTTTGTCCAGATACTTCACTTTCACTAGTTGATGGTGTGCTTTCAACATGATCATCAGAGGTTGATGACACCGGATTGTGTAAACGAGGAGAACAGTCCCTTAAGATCCGAGGGATGCAAGGACAATCTTGATGATAGTGGTCTCCTTTGCAAATGACACATGGAGATTTAGGTTTAGACGATGCGGTGTGAGGATTTTTGCTAGACGATGCATGGTTGCCCCCTTTCGCTTGTGGTTCTTTCTTCTTCTTTTCTTTTTTCTCTTTCCGCTTCTTCTTCTCAGTTACTTGATCTTTAGATTTACTAGCTTTATTAAGTGAAGAGGAAGGAGGAGAGGGAGAAACAAATGAAGTAGAAGTTTGGGGGGCAACTCTAATATCATCTAGTTGCTGAATTGACTGTTCAGGAATTACGGTATTCTGAACGACAGAGGTAGAGAAGAGCCATATGAGGAAACCAATCATCAACCCTAGAAGTGACAATGTGGCCATATGGGGTGAACCAACATCTCCCCAAAAGGAGAAAGGACTAGGATTTCCTCCAAGGGGAAATCCTTAGTTGGTAGACTCCATTTTTTTCAACCTAAAGACCAACGAGGGAACTTGTGATGTTATTCCAATTAAAATAAATTTTAGACGCTTTGACACAACTTGTTTTTTTGAATTTTAAAGAGTCGAGAAAAAACAAAAGATGACTCTAGTCACCTTCGATGTTTAATGAGCCTGAAGTGACAAGTGCTCAGATGGACATTTTCTTTTAAGGAGTCTAAAAAGGAATGAAAGAGACTTCTCTAGAAATCTAGGTAGATGGGATTACCAAACCAATCACAAAACAGCAGAATACTTTTTACGGTATGATAGTCAATCTTCCCAAATGTTGTATTCAGTTCATTGTGATCAATAGGGTGGCATACACGACTTCCTAAGGATAAAGGATATAGCCTATTGTGGTCTCCCAATATATACTCGACAGTACGTGGGAGCACAAGTCTGTACTGGAACTTGTCATCTCAGAGTGGAGGAATCACCCAACCAACAATGAAACCAATAATTACCAGGTTTTACGACGCCAGAATACGTCTCTAGCCTAGACTTCTAGATGTTGTGCGTTAGGTTCCAAAGCATTTTTTAGATTCATTAAATCTATTTTATAGTTGATCTTGTTTAAAGAAATTGTCTTTCAGGTTCACCGCGTGATGTGTATACAATTCCTAAAATGCAGTCTAAGATGATAAACAATTGTTTAATCTTCTTTTGGCAATGAAAATCCTAGCTACTAAGGAAAGAAAGTTGAGAGTCTTTCAACAAAGAGCACAAAGCACACACTAAATGCACTGTCCTAAATCAAACAAAGTAGTCTAAATGCAAATGCACATGCATGTATTTGTTTTCAGCCTTCTTAATGTATAAATGACGATAAGAAAGATAAGTGCAAATCTGAATTATTTTCAAAGCAACAATATTAACAAATTTCTTTTCAAAATGAAATGAAGATGAGGGCAACACTTTGTGATTTCAAAATGAAAACTGTTTTTGGACACTTTAAAAACTACTAATTCAAATCATATACAAGAGTAACAGTACAATCGACTATCAAGAACAATGGGATTCTCTTCTATAACTAAAAACGACACTTACGACACTTTCAGATTAAGAAACGACAGTTCGACTATGCTACTTCTTTGCAAAAAAGAACTGAAAATGGCGCACAATACATAAAAACACTTACAGTTCTTTGCACAATAGAGGCAAAATGATGGAAGAGAAGGGGGTTTTTACAGAGATATACTGACCACAGACAGCAAAACTCCTGAATAGAACTAAAAATAGTGAAGAAAAAACCAAAGTCTGAAGGTAAAGTTAGCCTTCCCTGACCATCACACCTATCCCAGAGGGAATCCAGTATGCAATGCACTTACTGCACATGGTAAGTGCGATGCATACAAACTGCCTTGAAGGGAGGGTGCGATGGTACCAGTGTGAGACTTTTAACTAGTCTTTGCTCACAATTTACAGTTCAGTTCAGGGATTTGCACCGAGTAAGTGATGTTTAGTAAATGAAATCATAGGAGTTGATCTAAGGAGGTAACTCGAACCACCACTTAGGGAAATTAGAACGTTTTCAGATCATTGTTCAATTTATAAACAAAACCTGGAGATAGACTGAAGCAACATTGATCTACTTTGCACTTGTATAACAAATGTAGTTCAAAGGCTAGCTGGCTTGACTTCAAGCTCCGTCTGTAAGTTTATAAAACAAACAAAGATAGACTAACAAACAATCTATTCTCTCCCCAGCGGAGTCGCCATTTTGTTACTGGGAATAGTGTCCACTTAGGAGCTGCTATTCCCACTAAGACTGGTATCTATCTTAGAAACAAACAAGTAAAGACTACTTTTATTTTCCTTTATGAAAAATAGATAAGAGTGGAACAAAGGACACCAACCTTAGTCTTGCGCTTGGTTCCTTACTTGATTCCTCTCCTTCCTGATAGATCTTTGCCACTTCTTCTTCGTCTGCCCAGCTTCAAAAAAGCACCTGGTGGATTTAAAGCAACATAATACTATCGAAGAACAGGGATCTATATTTATAAATAACATATGACCAGATATGTATTAACCCATTACAAAGCATATATAATCAAACAACAAGAATATGGAGGAAAACTTGAATTAGCTTTATTAAATATCAAAGAATAGCAAGAGGATTACAACCAATAGTTTCTAACCCAGCATCATCCTCCAGCAAGAAAGCCCTTCTTCACCTCAATTAAAGCTTAGATCACCCAACACTATGAAGTTACACCAGAAAACCAGCAACACTTCTCTACAAGATACAAGATTCCAGCCTCTGGATCTCTGTGATGAGGGATCCATATATAGATGATTGTAGGGGGGTGAGTCATCTTCTGGGGTTTTTATTAGTGTCTTCTCTCTGATAGCTCTTGATTCCACTTGGAGACTAATGATCTATTACTCATCCCTGGTCAAAAACAGAGAGGCAAGTGTCAAAGGGGAAGCTTATGGAAGATTCCATGATCTTCCACCTCGCAGACTGCCTCTACCATTTGTCCATTCTCACCCATCGCACCCTGCAGAGGGGCCATTCAGTATGCATCACACCCTTTACACTGGGAAGGTGATATGCATCGCCCCCTCTGCACTAGGTATTCAGTATGGTCCAATTTTGGCCATTTCTGAGCAGTTTTTAGTGGAGAACTTCTGGGAGATGTTGTAATTAGCTGACCTTGTTCCTTTAGGTAGTGAAGCAACACTTTTAGGTACTTAGGATCCCTCAGTTTATGGACATTTATGGTTGGGGTTGCAGTGCCTAAAAATGTCTATAACACACATACAGGCAATAGATACTCTAGCAGCGTATAATAAAGGACAATGATAAAATTCCAGACATTTTACAACAACAATATATTATTATCATTACCACAAGCTTTGAACTAAACAATTCATTCAAACCATTAAAAATTAAGGTCAATGACATAATTTTCTCAACGCAATCCGCTTCATTGGCTAGAACAAGTGGTACCTATGCCTATTCTTTTTTTGTCTCTTTGAATGCCATTATTTTTTTTCTATGTTAGCTGGGGTTCAATATCATCATCATCATCTAGAATAATAATATCCCAAAGTGGCCATAAATTTCCTTTCTTGCAAGGAGATTTTCTTCTAAATCCACCAGCAAGATAGGAAAAAGAAAAATGACATTCATTAAACTCTGTAATAGACTTCAAATGTATCCAAAGAACTTCCTAAATGAAACCTAGCCACCAAGGGGGTTTTAGGTTAACCAATTGCTTTAAATGTGGCCAAGAACTATTGAATTTCTGCAAAACCCAAAAGCTTTGGAAATTGATTGAAAGATAATCACAACTATTTCATTAAATGAATTTGATGGTCATTTCTGGAGTAGAAAAGAAAACCCATAGAAGATGTTGGAAATAATTCCATTTATTTTTTCATATATGAAAGAAATAATCAACATCAGTAAATTAAAAATGGTTGGTATGGTCATCAAATCAAAATGAGATGCTCAACCAGAGTTTATATTCAAAATAAAAATGTTGAAAAACTATAAAATAAAAAATAATTGTAGTTTAGATTTCTATAAATTGGCATTTTTCTTAAGCTTGAAAATACTATAACTCTATTTAATTTATATTAATACTATTTAATTCTTATTGTCATAACACAATTTTCCACTCTTGGTAGATCTGATGCTCTCATTATGGCCGAGGGAAGCCCTCCTCCAAGACTTGGTCCAAAATCTAAAAAACAATGTTTTATTCCCTATATGCTACTTTGCCCTGTGATAAAAGTGTGTACACATGGGTCAACATATACTTAACCCACGTACATATGTTAAAACACTTTAAAAAATTAAATTTACTTAATTTGGGTGGAATTCATGAGTTTTACATGTTATTCACCTCCTATTTCCCATGGCCCAACTGTTTCCCAACTAAAAATACTAATTTGGAGAAGTATAAATAAAATTCCATGAGAAAGCCTTAAGGGAGAAGACATGAGATATTGAAACTATAGTGAGATTATCCCTTATCGAGTCTGGAAAAATCCCTGTGCCTCTTGCACTCCCCAAAGCATCACAAAACCGTTGTTTCATTGTTGGAGATATCCTTCATCTTTCTTGAAGATATCCTTGTATTGGTGATGGAGGAATATTTTTGAGAGTGGGAAAGGATAGATCTAGAGGATGGTTCCGCTTGGAGCTGAAGAAGGGCTCAAGTCGTATTTCTCCCCTTTACTTGTAGCTAACTTCAATAAAGGAATGTTGTTCTATTTCTGATATTAAATGTGTTTATGCATCTATTTATATTGTAATTCATTTATGAATTTTACTTTGATGCATAATCATTCATTCATTTATATGATTTAAGTTAATATCATGAACATGATTTATGTTTCTACTGTTGTATGTGTTTCATTTGATAATTTTTAGGTTTCAAAGATATCAAGAGAAGCTGATGGTTTGCACCCTGTGGGATCTACTCAAACGTAGGACTCTCGGGTAAGGACATCTTACACAGTTAAGTAGAATAAGCATTTGGATTGATTGCTTGAGCATTTCTTGTTGTGGTTCATGCTCCTCTCTGTTGGGGTTCTCAACCAAAGACCTTAGGGTGGTCTCACCCGCAATAGAATTAGCGACTCTAGTGGGGATAACATTCTTGTTATTCCTAGTTTGGGTTGTTTATTCTCAATCAAGGTTCAAATTATCGATTGCATGTTTTTACAATGTTGTTTTATCCATTATTGTCCCATGCATAAAGTCTGATCTTCTTGATCAAACTTTGATTTTTGTTTTCCTAATTAAGTTTTGTATATATTGTTTTCTTAGGTTATAGTCACATATACACGTAGGTTTCTTCAAGCAAACTCACATATATGCAATTTTCTTGTATTAGAAACACGTGTGCATGTTTTTGTGTCTTTACACAGTTGCGTATGCAATCTTTTGAATTTCGTTTTCAAATCGTTTTGCCCAGTTAGGTCTATTGCATCATTTTTTATGATGTTGTATGGTCATCTACTATCTAGAAAACTCAGTTTTCCTACAATATTTCTTTTTCAAAATCTCCTTCTCACTGAAAAGTCTTGTTTGGCCTAGGATTGCTTCTTAAGCAAGTTTGTAGTTTGTGTCTTGGGTTCAAGGCTTCATTTTGAAGTTCTTATGTTCTGGTTTTACAGAACAAGAAATTGACTTTGATTTCATTTTCAACACAGATATCAAGTTCCCTTCCTTTGTTTTTCCTTGTTTTATGGCCTTGTTTGTTTTCGTGCCTTTTTTAGAGTCTTTTTGGCAAGTTTGAAAGTATTTATTTCTTGAAATTTTATTGGTTTGCCGAAATCTCTTACTATTTTTCATATCAATTTGTGCAACTTTGTAGTCTTTCTTCACTTATTCATGAGTTTTATAACTTGCGATATTGGACAAATCCTTGTACTTATTTCTTGATCTTTCAAATTTTAGTAGCACCATTGAGACCTCAAAAAGTTCCTTTTGTTTCCTTAAAAGAAAAAACACAAAAGCATTTATTTTTCTTTTTCTTTTTCCAAACTTTTGGTTTATGGTTTCTCTTGTTTTTTTGTTTAGAAGGGAATTGCAATCTTTTGCAATTTGTTCTACTTACTTTGGAGAGATATTTGTTTTTAATTTTTTTCCCTCTTAGTTTTTAAGTTGGCTTATTGTCTCTATAAATAAACACCCTTTATTATGAATGTTATTTAGGATCTTGCATCATCATTTTGACTCGCATTAGGTTAGTTTGCATTTTAAGCATTCTTAGTCTTTTTAGATTTTGGGTGTGTGTGGATTGTTTCAGAAAAGAAAATAAAAATAGTTTGCTTATATATAGGTTTTCATAGAACCCAAGTAGAAATCACTCTTCATCGAAGAAAATGACTACATCCATATAGTGATTTTTTTATTGATTTCTTTTGTGTAATAAAACATGATCAGTTTCACTCTTGTAATGCCCCCCGACTTAAAGAACAACTATATAAAATCAAGTGATCTGATAAAATGAACTAGAACTTCTATTGTTGTCATCAATAAACAAAAAAAAGTTTAGGTTCATTAGGGCCTTGGAATAGGTGAGTGGAGAGTTAGCTCTCCAAGGCCGCTCAAATTACATAACTTATAAGCTGAATAAAGAGAAAAATCCAATATCATTAGAAATATAGGGAAATCTCCATGACTAGGAGTTAAGCATGAGGGAGAGTGAAGACAAGGAAGAGAGATACCCCTTCTCCTACTTGTTGGATCCTGCCTCATGACTATTCTGCCCGACTTTTGATATGAGCTGGTATCCATAGTTACCTTTCCTAGGGATCGCATAGGTGGTTGCGGAGGGGAATCCCATGGCACCTGAGGCTGATGTTTCATCACATTCAGTAGTACTTATAGAGAGTACCCTTACGAATCTTGGGCGCTTGCACCGGCAAAGGCTGTTGTCTAGATGTCAGCGTAACTACTTCTGAAACCTTCGCTAATAAGCCTAGGGCGTAATTACCCCAGACTATTTTTGGAAGGCCCTTGATTTTGACTTCCTTGTATTTTGGTGTCCAATCCTAATCACCCAAAGTGGAAATACTTGAAAGTTGTTTGATTGCTTGTATCCTTAGTGACTTTTAAAGAGTGTTGTTTTCTCCTAGTTGGCTTAGCTTTACAATTTTTTAGTCTTTAAGTATATCTTTTTAAAATAATTTAAACTGGTTGATCGACCGCTTGTCGATCTAGGAGACTTCATGGGCTATCACCTACGAGTCCTAAGCCTTCTACTCGAAGGCATAGGAGAAATCCTACCAGTGGTTTTCAACCAGTGGCAGTAGGTGCATCGAAGATTGATCCTCCATTTGGAGTTATTGATTTGCAAGATAGACCTGGTACAAGCAGAGAGTTAGTGAGGAACACTCTAGTTCTTTTTTGATTCCTCTTCCATTCGGAAGACAATATTGAGGTTAAAGAGCTTTATGAGTCTATTGCAGTTCCTAATTCTCCTCTTTCTCCTAACTATCCTAACGTTTTATTATACGTCGGGACTCTGACCAACAGGCCTTCAAGCCAAGGTTTATATCGATCTTTTCCTTCAATGACCAATGCTGGAAGCATGACATCCATGACAAGGGCTACAAGTGTGAAAACTCCTATATCCGTACAAGGAGGAGGAACCATTTCTATACCTTTTGTTACTCCTAGCACTATTATATTCGGTTCTACTTCCATTCCATCTTCGAGTGGAAGTTATCAAGATGTTGCCTCTGGCATTGGCATTTTCCCTTTTGGAATGTCGACCAGTGTGATTCCTTCGGATCCTTTAAGTACTCCATCAGCTACCTCCACATCCATGGCAAGTGGATCAACTTATTTTCAAGGTTTCCCATTTAGGGGTGGTCATATACCACATTCAAATCAATTATGGGATTGATGCCTTTTTCCTCTACGGGTTAAAGTTATAATCTGTTTCAAATTTGGACAAACCCTACAGTTAGTGGGTGAGGAGCCAGGAATCAATCTTATTTTGGCTAACAAGGGAATATTCCATATTCTTCTATCAGTTATTTCTAGAACTTTTCTCCCTATGCTAATGCATGGAACCCTTACCAGGGGCTCTCTACTCCTTTTAACACTTCTCTAGGGGGAACGTTTACTAGTTACAGAGGTTTTTCGACAGGCATTGGTCAAACTCCGGGTTTTTCTAGACCACAAGAAGCTCCTTATGGTTCAGTTGGGTTTACAAGTTACTTTAGGCAACTTGGTGCCTTCACAAATCTAGGCCATTACTTTCATAATGTTGGGAGTTCCGTCCACACTGAGTGGAATCCTAAGGGTCCGCCACGACTCCCTTTTCTGGCAATGTTAAAATTTCTAGATCTCTCTAAATTGACTAATGATCTAATTAGGTATAACTCAGTTTGGCCTCCAGTCCCAACCAAACTTCCCTCAAATATACCAAAATTCGAGGGGAAGACTGGTGAAGATCCGAGTGGCCACATAACCACTTTCCACTTATGGTGTTCATCCAACTCCCTGATAGACGATTCAATTAGGCTTAGATTATTTTAACATACCCTAACTTGAAATGCGGCTAAGTGGTACATAGAATTTCCAGTGGGCACCATCACTTCTTTCAATGGTTTGGCTACTATTTCTTTGAACCATTTTCAACTGCGTGTCCGATATGATGTTGGAACTGAGCTTCTGGCTAATTTCCAATAGGATCAGGCAACTCACATTTCAGATCATATCCAGGAATGGAGGAGAAGGAAAAGGCTCATGAAAGCCAATATTCCATAAGAATTCCTTCTTGAATGGTTTATTAAATCATTACATTATGATATCTCTAAGGACGTGTCCCTCTCCGATGTTTTCACCAAAGAGTAGGCTATTTTCAAGCCTAGCAGTTGGAACTTATATATTCTCAGCCTGGGGTTCTTCAAAAAATTCTACCTAATGCTCCTAGATCCAAGGTGGATATAGACAAACTAAATTTATATCCCCATGTCGATGGGCTAGTCAGATCAATAGATGCCAACATGACTAACTTGTTGAATCAATTGCAGCAGTTGTCTTTACAAACTGCTTCTTCTATGCAAGCATTATCGTCTGTATCTACACCTTCCTAACCAACATCTATAAATGTTGTCCAAACTTATAAACCCAAAGGAAACCAAGAATCTGATGGGAAGAAGAAAGGATGAGGTAGGAAAAAGGGTCAGTATGGGAAGGGAAATGCAAACAAACCTGTCAATGATGCTGGAGGGGGTAGGAAAGAGTCCAAGAAAAAAGTAAAATTTCCATGAAAGCTATGCAATGGGGATCGTTTGGCTCATCTCTACCCTAATACCTAGGACACTCAGTGCTTATTAGTGTAGGAGGGGTCCTCTAGCTCCCAAGATGTCCTCACTAACCCTTTTCCCTAAGGGCGGTAATTACTTGCTGGCACGAACTCTAGTACGGGTACCCCTGCTGGGGGAAACCGGGAAGGGGATAATTCTTCAAATGTCTACATGATGAGCTCACATATCGATGACGCTACGCAATCACATTATTATGGTCAATCAAAATATTCTAAGGCTAAGCTTTCTTTTGATGCCTCAAAGTAGCTCCCTGTTAATAGGCCCTTTTTTGAGTCTATATCTCGGATGTTGAAAGGTTCCGCAAAGCGCTTGACCATTATCCCTAATGCTAGGACAAC
>APFE030898811.1:28751-43739 GCA_000404065.3 Pinus taeda
TAACTACTCTACGGACAGGGTCATAGTTAGCACAGCATTGATGAATGATGTCTGGAAAAACATGGATTGAGGGAAGGAAATACATGGGAAGGTTAGATTCCCATAATCCAAAAATATCAGACTTGTTTAGATAGTGATCCCTGACTTAGCAGAAGGCCTAAGGATGGTTCCTATCACCAGATAAATCCCTTATTTGAAAATCTCTGTCAGTCAGGGGTAGATAATCTAAGTCTTTATGAGGTGTGTTCATGGGCGTGACATTCAGGGCTATGGGAGTTTCCATATTTGGTTCTTGTGTATTCAAACTGGAATTCGAGTTTTTTGTGGAAAAATGATCTAAACAGTAGGTACAGGGTCTTTTTATGGTAACTACAGATAGTTTTAGACTTAAATTTCGGCTTTCTTAGGTAGAATTTTAAGTAAAAACCGAAATTATAGCTTTACAGAGTAAATTGGGTAAATACCTGGATTAAGAATGTAAACTGTGTAATTGCAGGTTGAATGATAGGTTTCAGAGCGCGATGTTGGAGTTTCTTGGCTGGGTGGTGGGCTGAATGCTCGAACAGACGACTGAACGTTATTTTGCATGGGAGTTGGACGCAGTGCATTACAGTGAAAATCATGTTTTATCGTTTATTTAACGAATTTCAGTTTGGCGGGTATTTTTGTATTTATTGGGTGGATGATGTAAGCGTGATGGGATGTTTTGTCGTTACACATAGGGTGTTAAGCGGTTTACATCGCACCACTTTTGAGGCTGGGCGGTTTTGGGCTGGGGGCGAGCGAGCATATTGGCAGTGCGACGCGTGGCAGAGGTACAACAGTAAACCGCCTGGTGATCGCAAGTTGAAGCGTGGTCACCAGGGGGGTTGCGATGTCGTCGTCAACCAATTGATGAAAAGGCGATGATCGGAGGGCTGACAGGCTTTGGAGATGGCGAGGAGTTAATGCAGCGGGCTCAGCATAATAAACAGTGTTTTAATTGATTCGGGGGCATTTTGATTGGTCGAGGGACGGTTATTAATTAACCGAAATGGTCAATTAATACCATATGGCATGATGAGGTAGGTTACTAATAAACTTCAGATAAATTTATTAATCCCTCTTAACTATATAATGGTTAAATACCATCGGGGCGGGAATTATATAAAGTGTGGGGGTTTAATATATTTACATATTACAGGAAGGGTTAATTTTTTCTGGATTTATATAATAATAGTTAGAAATTATTATGAAACAGAATGAAAATAAGCGCTAAGCCAATGTTAAAATTCACATAGTAACTTAGGCTAAAGTGGGAAAAGGGATTTTTCAAGTGATATTATGTATTTCCTAAGTAAAATAGATTTTTTCACTTAGGCAACTTTATGAAATGAAATGAATGATGGATGGATGATTTTGAGTACTTAGGCTTTTAGATCATTGGGTCGAGGGTCCGGTCCCTCCAGAAGTCAGAGAAATGCTCTGAGCCCCTCTGATTTTCAAATATTTTAATACTTAGGGGAAATTAGTGAAATCTTTAGGAAAAATGTGAATGGAAGTTAGTTATTTAACCTTGTCTTGCTTGAACTGCATCAAGTGTAATGTCTGCCTTGCACTTTGTGATAAAAGTAAAAGTTAACACATTTAGAAACATTTTTCATCACAAGTATCATTCTGCAACACCATCTACCTACCCTACCTACTTTGGCCTCACATTTTTTCTTCTTTATTTGGGTGCACATGGACTGGCAAACCCTTATCAATCATCTTTTTCTTTACATAGCAAGTCTACCTAGGTCTACACTTATTACATCCAAGGGCCCAGATTAAACTATTGAGCTCCTTTTTATTTACTCTACCTATCTACTTATCTGCCAATTTTACACTGTTTGGTCAGATATTTATTCTCTATCTCTAAAACATGAAATTGAAAAATGAATGAGCCAAGTTTAAACAATTTGACTCTCCATGAATTGTGGCATAAGTTTAAAAAGCTACAAACAATTGCTTATTACAGAAAATGAAATAGTAGTTTCATTTGGACTTGCACACTTTCCTGATCTATTTTTGTTTGGGGTTCATTTCTTTCACTTTTTTGACCATTTTATTATTTTTACCCTTTGATTTTTCTTTTAGGGTATACCCTCTTTAGATTTTTTAAATTTTTTGATTTTTTGAAAATATGGAAAACCTTTGCAACTAGAAAAGGTATGAACATATTACAGATATCATCAAGTCAATCATGAAGTATGACACCTATTGGTATAGGAGCATAACACCACCAAAGCATAATGCTTGATTTGTGGTACCTCTCAAATACCTGAGAATCCACTTCACCGCCATCCAATGTTCATTTCCTGGATTGTTCATGTACCTGCTTACAACTCCCACTGCATGTGAAATATCAGGCCTTGTGCATGCCATTGCATACATTAAGCCTCCAACTGCTGATGCATATGCAATTTTAGACATATGAGCCATTTCTTCCTAAGCCTTAGGAAACTCCTCCTTAATCTGAAATTTCTAGCCAAAGGTATACTAACTGGTTTTGCATTTTGCATATTAAACCTTTTCAACACCTTTTATATGTACTCAGTTTGAGACAATGTTAATTTGTGATTCTTCATGTCTCTATTTATTCTCATACCAAGGATTTGTTTTATAGCACCCAAATCCTTCATTGCAAATGAGTTTGCCAATTTTCTTTTGAACACATTTATTTCCTGCATGTTAGAACCTGTAACAAGCATGTCATTTACATACAATAACAATATAATAGAGCTGCCATCATTTTTCCTTTTGGGATAAACACAATGATTAGACTGACATCTAGTATAACCTTGTTCAGACATAAACCTGTCAAATTTTAGATACCACTACCTTGGAGCCTGTTTTAAGTGATACAAGCTCTTATTCAACCTACACACTAGTTTCTCCTTCCCTTTTACCTCATATCCTTGTGGTTGCTGCATATATATCTCTTCCTCCAAATCCCCATGGAGAAAGGTTGTCTTTACATCTAATTGCTCAAGATGAAAATCTTCAGCTGCTACTAGACTTAAAGTAGTTCTAATTGAAGTCATTTTCGCAATGGGGGGAAACATATCATCAAAGTCTATACCCTTTTTCTGTGCAAACGCTTTCACCACAAGTCCAGCTTTATACCTTTTTCTACCTCCATCTTCCTCCTTCAATTTGTAAACCCATTTGTTCTGCAATGTTGTTTTACCTACAAGCAACTTGACTAAGTCCCAAGTCTGGTTATGTGCTAAGAAGTCCATCTCTTCTTTCATGGCTTGCTCCCACTTCTTCTTGGTTTCTACCTGTACTACTTCTTCATAACATTCTAGTTCACCAAAATCAGTCAACAATACATAATATAATGAAGGAGAGTATCGTTTATGGGGTCTACTTATCTTGGTAGATATTCTAACACCACTTTCAGGTGTTTGAGGTGCTTGTTGTTGTTGTGGTTGATGTTCTGGATGTTGATCATTATGATTTTCAGGCATCATCACTTTTTCTATGATCTCATCAAGCACTGTGTATTCTCTGTTTTCTTTTTCCTGTTTCCTTTCTTACAGCTGATCCTTATACAAAACCTTTTCATTAAATATGACATCTCTACTCCTAATGATTTTGTGGTTTTCATAGTCATAAAAGCGATAACTAAAATCATTAACATCATATCCAATAAAAGTACATTTCTTTGATTTTGCCTCATGCTTTGTTCTATTTTCTTTATTAATGTGGACAAAGGATTCACAACCAAAAGTCTTTAAAAAAGAGTAGTTTAGCTTTTTACCTATCCACACCTCCTCTAGAATACCACCATCCAAAGAACTTGAAGGCCCTCTGTTTATTAGATAAACAACAGTATTTACAACATCTGCCCAAAATTGTAAAGGCAATCCTAGATGCAATCTCATGTGCGTTTCACGCTCCATGATTGTCCTATTCATCCTTTCTGACACACCATTTTCTTGTGGTGTTCCTGGAACTATATTCTCTCTACGAATTCCATTCTCTGAACAGTACCTATCAAACTCTTTTCTGCAATATTCACCTCAATTATCTGACCTGAGACACTTCAACATTTTTCCTGTCTCATTTTCAACCAAAGCTTTCCATTTCTTGAAAGTATGAAATACATCAGATTTATTTCGAATACAATAAATCCAGGTTTTTTTGGTTGCATCATCAATAAAAGTAACATATTAACGAGAGCCACCAAGAGATGGTACCTGAGCAGATACCCATACATCCAGGATTTTTTGGTTGCATCATCAATAAAAGTAACATATTAACAAGAGCCACCAAGAGATGATACCTGAGCAGGTCCCCATACATCCAGGTTTTTTGGTTGCATCATCAATAAAAGTAACATATTAACAAGAGCCACCAAGAGATGATACCTGAGCAGGTCCCCATACATCTGTATGCACAAGCTCCAATTTTTCACTCTTCTTTTCTTTCCCAACTCTGAGGAATCTGACTCTCTTCTGCTTTCCATAAACACAATTCTCATAGAATTTTAAATCAACACGCTTCAAACCTGGCAACAAATTTCTTGAGTGAAGGATATGCATCCCCTTGTCACTCATGTGCCTGAGCCTATGATGCCACAATGTCATACCTTTTCCTGTAGAGGTTAAAGCATTAACATAATTAGAAGTACCATTGCATAAATACAATGTACCAACCTTTTCTCCTTCTGCTATTACCAAGGATCCTTTTGTGACATTCTAGGTTTTATTTGTGAAAGTAGTTACACAACCTTCACCTCCCAACTACCCTGTTGAAATCAGATTTTCCTTCAGATTTGGAACATGCCTTACCTCCTTCAATAGCCATTGATTTCCATTTTGCTGTTTTATGAAAACTGTACCCATTCCAATGATTTTACAGGGTTTATCATCACCCAATAGAACCTGTCCAAAATATCCTTGAACATAATCATGAAAATGTTTCCTATAAGGTGTGGCATGGAATGAGGCCCCTTAATCTACCACTCAGACATCAATAATATTTTCTAAAGAAAGAATCAAAGCATCTTGCAACACATCACCTGTTACATTTGCTTCATGATTATTTTCTTGTTGTGCGTCTCCTTCTTTTCCCTTCCAAGACTTACATCTGCATCTTCCATATCTGGTAGTTTTGGTCATTAAATTTTTTAACCTAAACCTACCATCTTCCGCCATTGCTCCCACTCGAACCAAGAACCCTTCTCTCCTGCTAGTTTATCAGCCAAATAGACCTTCGGCTTTAATACCAGTTGTTAGAAAATTATAGAGCAATGGAACACATAAAATATTGTAGAAATATAAACAAAGAAAACACATAAAACAAGAGAGACACAGATATACGTGGTTCACCTAGTTTGGGCTACGTCCACGGAGAAACAACCGATCCTTCCTTTATATTATCCAACAAACTGAAGAGATATAACCTACAATAGATTCATTGTAATTCCCTCTTCACTCCCAATCTCCTCCCTCTTCCTCACTTAGAATACAAATCTACATAAACGCAATACAATTCCCTCATATATAGCGAGGGGTTGCCTTATAGGGCAAAAAGCCCTAATTTAAACATGAATTATACTATTAGATCTCTGCCTAATGAACGACCTAGATTGATTATGAAATTAAAACATTTTACAAGGAAATTTTGCATCTATTCTTAGCTTCGGGGGCACTGCCCCCGATCCACCTGCCAGGGGGGGGCTCCCAAAGGTCGTAGCTGGCCCCCCAGACCCCCCCTACAATGAATATTTTACGGGCGGCGTTGCCACCCCGTTACGAACTAGGGTCTAATGCAGCGATACCTTTGAATATAGAAGATAATCAGGCTCCACACCCAATGCCCATTTAAGGAAAAAATTTGCATGCAAAAGGAGAAATTCACTCTGCACTTCTGAAGCCAATCATCAGACCTTGGGAAGAGCTTGTCCATAACAAGCACAAAACTGGTCTTGGATATGACAAGGATGTGTCCTTTAATATTCCAGATTACTCAAAGCCCATCTAGTTTCACAGTGTTGGATTTCTTCATGACAATTCACCTTCAGCTGTTTCAGATTATGTTCCTTTTCCATAGCAACAACAACAGAATGTTAAATGCCAACATTGTCACTGAATTGGCCATAACAAAGCTCATTGTTTTGATCTTCATCTACGTAAGAATTGTGGTCAACATACAGATTCTTAACACAGATGCTTCAAAAACAAACCTCCTGCAAGAAAAAAGATTCATCTTGGATGGATTGCTTCTAGGAAATGGGCATCAACAGGCAAGAAGATATTCACTCATACAACAGAATTTGTTCCAGAATATTGAAAAGTCTTGCAATTGATATCTCTTCATATTCTCACCTTGTATCTGATAGGGAGGGAAGTGATGGTCATCTACAAGTTTCAAAGCCACATCAAGAGAGCCTAAGCCACAACCTTCCACAATAGATTTAGATTTGTGTCCAGAGACAGAGTTTCCACTGAGCATTCCTTTAGTCGGTGGTAAACCTTAAACCATATATGCGGGGTTGCGACTTCCCTTCAAATAATTGGGCACACTTCCTCTAGTAGAAGAATTCAGCTTCTTGACAATTTTGGAAGAGTTCTAGGAATTTCATTAAGCATTCCTGAGTTGGTGGTCATCCTTAAACCACTACAGGTTGTGGACCTCCCTATTTAGGGTTGAAGATCTTCCTCTCCAAAGAATTAGGGACACTTCCTCTTGCATAGGATTACGGCTTCTTGCCAGATTTGGAATAGTTCTGGGAATCCCACTAAGCGTTCCAGTGTTCGTGGTCATCCGTAAACTACCCCCCTTATACCAAAATTTCAAAGATCGCATTCAACCTAGTCCTACCATGCATATTTTTTCACATTTTTTATTACAACTCTCTTCTTGGACTCACACATACCCCTTCAGATTAAGGGGGGGAATGTTGGACAGGTAATCCTCTAAGAGTTGGTGTGGAAGCTGAATAATCAAAGGTAGTCCAAGGGACCACTTGGAATATGAAACCAAGGGCCACTCCTATGTATTATAAATATGTATCATTATGAATAAGATATGAAACTTAATGTTTATCATTCATATTCTGCCTCCTCCATGTATGTGTTTAACAGACCAAAAGTCTAGATTATAAGCCTAGACCAAGCTAAGTCCCTTGTGATAAAGATCGATCCTATGTGAACAAATTCAAAGTCTAAAATAATCTAAAAATACTAAGTTATAAAGATAACACAGGATTAAGGTGACCAAGTTATGTTTTGAGGACTAAAGGTAGTCCTTAAAGCCCGCAAATAAATAGAAAGGAATAAATACCAAACTTGTAACATACACGACCCATTCATTTCACATTCAAGGAATGGGGTAGTATTTGTTTGGGGGGAGGGACCTATTCTGTGCGGCTCCGGGACCCCAACATACTTTGGAATTGCAACTTGGAGTCCCCTTTGGAATATTTACCTCTCGACTAGTGTGTTGTGACTGCAGGAGCCTCATCATGTGTCGAAATTTCAAGTGATCTTCTGAGCTAGACGTAGATTAGAAGTCACCGCACCTTCTTCAAGAATGATGATCTTCATTCTTCTTCTTGTACCTATGACTTGATAACCTCTGGCACTTTTAACACCTTTTTAATCAATGACAACATATTTCTAAAAATGTGGAATCCCAACCACTTTGTGGGATATGTATAACTATGAGCATTTTTGTCATGTTTTGGAAACCATGCTATTTGGGAATATGCACATAAGATTACCAAAAAAAATCATCAACAATAGCCTATGGGTCAGTGGATATTTTCATAGGCCCTTGCAAGTTATTAACATATGCGAATAATGGATTTTATTTCCACCACATATAGAATTCATGACTAGGAATAAGGAACAATCCATTGGAAATTATAGGGAACAGATTGAAATTTTGGAAAAGTAAGCCATGGAAGGATATCTTAAAATTTGGAAACAAGCCAAGGATGGAATTTAACAAAGGGGCCCCTTTATTTAAAACAACCTCAAAGTATCATTAGAGAGAGTAAATAGATATATTAAGTGCATATAAAGTTGTGGAAATAGATGGATAGGTTTAAACGTCCATTATCTAGTCATCTAGCTACCCACTAAGGAATACAGGAAATAACGTAAGTTGTCTAGGAGTGAGGGAATTATCTTTCTAGAAGGAAATATAGGCAAGACAGTTGAAAATCCAGCAAGAAAGGCTTATTTTGACTTGCCTTGGTCAAACTAGAGGAAAAATTCAAAATTCCCCATCATTAGATAGCTTAGATGAGTTAACTAAGCTGACATGGTTGTCATCACTCAGTTAGCTTAGTTAATTCAAGTTAGGGGCATGAAATTCAATTTTTTGTAGTGATTCCTAAATTTTAGGATCCTAGGTTGAGTTAATTTCAGTTCTAACAATTTAAATCAATTAAATTGAGTTATGGTCAGTTAAACTAGTTCCAAATGTTGGATGAACTAGTGGAGGGTCTAGTACTGGAGTGTGTAGTCAATCATAACTTAGTGATCAACCATCTAACTAATCAATTAGCCTAAATTAGTTCATGCATGCAGAGAATATGAGTTACCGAGTCGAGATTTGAGTTCGAGGGAAGTGTACTATCAGTTGTAGACTATTCCAAGCTGTAAAGGTGGTACATGCAATCAGAGGATCAACCTAGATGAATTGCACAATCCAAATTGAGGAATTCCTAATTAATAGGGGCATAATTCCTCAAGGAACAATTCAAGGAAATAGGAGCTCGACAGGCTGAGAAATTAGTTAAGTATTGACCATATTCACTGAGTGAACTAGAAGGATAGAAGATATCGGTGCAGGTTGCACTCAATCTTGAGAAAACATATTATATTCATGCATATTCATCCAGATTCCTTGATTGAATGCAAGACATATAGGAAGCGGTTTTGAGGATTTTATTTCCCCTAGATAAATTTTTGTGTATGTGTGTTGAATCATGTTGAATTTTTATGATTTCTTTTCTCGATCATGAATTTATTTCCATATATGAGTAGAGTATATTCAAGTTTTATGTTTTACTAAATTACATGAGTAGTTTTGAATCTACCTAAAATTTCTACATGGTGTTAGAGCATGATTCACGGTAGAGAAGAGAATTCAAAGTTGTATTTGCGGGAGGATTGAATTTGTAGGATCAATTCTTCAGGGCTAGCAAGATGTCTTTCTATGGACTGAGGCTTGATCATTATACCATTGAGGGTGGTTCAAATTTTGTTGCTGCGAAGGACACGATGGAAGTGGTGCTGAAGGATAATGATTTGAAGGAATCTGTAGATATTGAGATCCTGAAACCACTAGCAGTAGATGTTCAATATCTAGTAGCATGTAAGAAGTGTGTAGCCAAGGCTAGTATAATCATATTGGAAGGTGTGAAGGATCACATTGTCTCCAATATCCAAAAGATACAAACCCCGTATGAAATGTGTGAAGCACTGACATATTTGTTCCAAAATAGTTGTGACCACATGAACCTGCTGCTCAAGGACAAGCTTCAAAATATCAAGAAATAATCCAGTTCAAACAATGTCATCATGAACTTGGAGGAGTTGGGGTTATTTTTGTAGAGGATGATCTCGTGAGCTAGCCCTTTTAGGCCTTTCTAAGTGATGGCACAACTACTGGGATTCGGTGAATGGGAGGGAGAAGCTACCAAATTTGGAATGCCTTTGGTCGGATTAGGTAGAGGAGGAGATAAGGTGAAATACCAGAGATGGGACCTCATTCAAAGAAGTGGAAGAGGACTTTGCATTAGCCAGTAAAGGAATAAAGGCCAAGGGGAAGAAGTTACTAGGTGAGGTTGATTCTAGTCAAGAGGTAAAGAAGAAATACTTTTCCAAAATCAAGTGTTTCAATTGTCATGAAATCATGCAGTATTCCATGAAATATCCACACAAGAAAGAGAGAAAAAAGGAGCTCGTAGTAGTAGTAGGAGGTGAAGCTTTGGCTTAATAGTTGGAGCTTTATTTTAACCTTATCACATGCATGGTGAGCACAATGATGTGGAGTGGGTGGTACTTATATAGTAGTTCTTCATTCCACATGATGTGGAATAGAGAGTTTTTCAGTGACTTGGAGGAGAAATATCACTAGAGGAAAATTAAGTTTCAAGATGACAAAGGTACAATGCTACTGGGATCAGTCCAATAACCTTTCATAGGGAGTCAGGCTTCCCTCTCAATCTCAAGGATGTGATATTGTTTCTAGGTCTAAATAAGAATCTAATATTCGTTGCAGTGTTGGAAGCCCATGGTTACGATGTGATCTTCAAAAAATGGAAGGTATTCTTGAGACACATAGCCACAGGACAAGTGAAGCAGATCAGTGCTCGATTTAAGAACCTATATGCACTTAAAGTAGAAGATGCATGCATAGCCTTGAGGAGCAAAGAAATGGTTAGAGACTTGGTGGTTGAGAGGGGGCATGATTTACCTCTCAAAATTGAGCCTAAGAAGGAGCCTTAAGAAGTTGTGGAGCAACCGCAAATGGAGAATCAGAAAAGAGGCAGAGTGGAGACATCCACTAAAATAAATACCTCCATTAGGGGAGAGTTTGAGCCAAGTGGGAAGAGGGAGCACATGCAACCATACCTCTAGGTGTGAGGTGGGGCAATGTGAAGCGTCAGTACAAGAGTATCAGAATTTGGGTTGGGTCCATTGAGGTGTTTTTTTGTCTCATGGATCATTACCCTTGCTACAGCGGCCCATAGTATTCAGTAGTAGGAGTATCTATGTTAGCAAGATACTGAGTGCAGAGTAGCCTTGAGAATAGAGTAAGAGGCTCAGTAGTAGAGTTAGAAGCAACACAATTTTCCGAGTAGATAATTGCAGATTGGTTCAATGATTATTTCAATTTTTTATGGATGCTTCTTAGTTGCACATGCTGCAATAGTAGAAAAATAGAGAGAAGTGTTGCATGCAGTACATTCCAAAGGTATTGGATCGAGGTATATGTGAATCCATTTCACACTGAGAGGGAGTGTTGAAAATGGAACAAGAAAGTCTCAATTTGACTTGCCTTGGTCAAACTAGATAGAAAATTCGACATTTCACATCAACAAAAAAATTGGATGAGTTAACTGAGATGACATGGTTGTCATCACCCAGTTAGCTTAGTTAATTGAAGTTAGGGGCATGAACTTTAGCGTTTGTAGTGATTCGTAAATTTTAGTATCCTAGTTTAAGTTAATTTCAGTTGTAACAATTTAAATAAGTTAAAAATTGAGTTATGGTGAGTTAAACGAGTTCCAACTATTGGAGGAACTAGTGGAGGGTCTAGTAGTGGGGTGTGTAGTTGGCCACAACTCAATATTAAACCAGTTAATTAATCAATCAAGCTAAATTATCTCATGCATGGAGAGAATACGAGTTACCCAGTTGATATTGGAGTTCAAGGGAAGTGTACTATCAGTTGTAGACTATTCCAACTTGTATAGGTGGTGCATGGAGTCAAAGGATCAACCTAGATGAACTGCATAATATAGATTGAGGAATTCATAATTAATAGGGGCCTAAATACTCAAGGAAAAATGCAAGGAAATTAGAGCTTCATTGGCTACAAAATTGCTTAAGTATTGATGAGAGTCAATCAGTGAAGTAGGAGGATATAAAATATAGGTGCAAATATAGGTGACGGTTGTGCTCAATATTGATCAAGCATATTGTATTCATCCATATTCGTTGATTAATGCAATACAGATAGGAAGGAGTTTTTAGAAGTTGTTTCCCCCTAGATAACTCTCTGTGTTTGTGTGTTGAACTACGTCACATGTTTATGATTTCCTTCCTCGATCGTGAATTTTTTTCCAGAGTAGATTCAAGTTTTATGTTTTAATAAATTACATGACAAATTTTGAATCTACATATAATTTCTACATAGAGGAAGGTACTTCCATGAAAATGAGGCAAGACATAATAATTATGGTCTCAACAACTTCCATAGGAAACACAACTACTTAGACTTAGATTAATTGTTCAGTTGCATGGGGACATACAATGAGTTTGGCTAGGGGGATATGATGGGTGATTTAATTGAAATATTTTTAGCACCCATCCAATATCATGTTGTAGACTTTCTTTTCCATTTCCATCACATCATGATCCCTTTTTCATCCACAATGTTGCATTTTTGGTCAATGTATAATTATCCTCTTAATATTCCATTTCAATACTTATTATTATGCATTTTCGAGAATATTAGTACATTTCTATTCTAATAATGGCATGCGGGGAATAAAACTGCTCAATTACCAACCAACACAAGAATTTTAACTCCCTTGACAGTTGTTGCAACTCTTGTTGCCATCATTGCTACAACTTCATGTGTTGCAACTCTTGCTACCATTATTTTTGCAACTCCATGTGTTGTAACTCTCACCTCACTATTACTGCAACTCTCATTATGCCTCTTGCTACAACTATGGGAGACAATGCTACAACTATGCACTAGCTGTATTGGTGTGAAAATGAACAACTCCTAAAAATCTTACTTTTGGTTTAGTTCAACAATGAGCATTTAATTTCTCACACAAGAAGATGATAGAGAAATTGGACATTCAATAAAGGAATATGACTCAGGCACCATCTATTGCACAACTAATTGAATCATCTTATGCTCAATTTTTGCCATTTTCTTGGGAGTTCGATGCATTAGGATGGAATAGCATGATTCTCATGGTTTTCTATCAACATCTTTGATTTATTTAGACAAACGAGATTATGTATAAAGACTTATGTTCTTCTTAGGCAAGGGGGAGGCTAGAAAACTATCCATTAGAAGCTCTTTGAGCTATTGTATATTTCAATTTCCTAAAATACTATGTTCGTTTCATTCCTATTCAATTAACGATGTGTTGAGGTTTCATATTTTGTTGTTTTTATAATCAATGTCTTGTATAACGAGGTAGGGCCTCCTCCTTAGTTAGGTATTGTTTATACTCATAGTGTAGGTACAACTTTAATCATTGTTTCCATTTATTTTTGCAATTACTCTAATTTCCATGATGTTGCAACTTTGAATTCCAACTATTGCAGCTCTAATAATTTAGATTCCTCCAACCCTGAATTCTAACTATTGTAACTCTAATACTTTAGATGGCTATAGCTCTAAATTCTAGGTCTATTGTTGTAAGTCAATTGTTAATATTATTCCTATGCGCTAACTAATTGTTCTAGCAATATCTCTACAACAACTTATGAATTAGAACTTTGAGATGATACTAAATTACTTTTTTTTCCTTAATCATAATAGTTGTGTTTTTCTGATCACTTTGGGTTAGTTATTCTACTTACAAAAATTGATTCATGATTGTGTTTTCTTTTTAACTAGTTTGGTTTGATAGGTTGCGATCAAATGCATTTCATAGCATGTGCAATTTCATACTTGTTACAACAACCAAGATCATCTTAATACTTGAGCAAGTCACCTTTTGATGCTGGTCGGATTTACTTTCTACAAGTGTGAATTTATATTCTTGTCATATCGATTAAACAAGACACTCTTTATATTCCTACAAGGTGTGGATTAAAGGTGTGGTGTGAATTTGTTGATGACTTGTAAATGCATCCTAATATCTTGCACTGTGATGTAATCATCTATCTTACTAAAATTTTGAACAAATATACAATTGTACTAGCATATATGGTGCATGATAGTTCGAAGTTCCATATAAATTTTTGGTTGAAAATTAAATGTAAAGTCTTTTGGTTGACTCTCTAAGTAATTAGAAAGGTAATTAAAAGGCCCATCACCTACATGGAAGAAACAGATATAATGTTTTTGGAATGAACATCAAACCTAAATTTCTATAAAAGTAGAGATATATCAAACCTATTTTTTTATAAGAGTAGAGGTACAAAGTATCTAAAAGAGTTAATTTATACTTGTATACCAAGACAATTCAAAACACATGTTAGGGAGGAAAATGGCACTCAACACTAGGCTTTATTTATAGTTTGGCTATTAAATATATATTTCTTCTTTAGAAGGGAACTATAGTGTCATAGTTAATATGAGGGGACTTGTGATTCTAACTTGAGTATTGTGCTAATTAAACAATCCCTTACAAACATATAAATCCTTATAGTACATGAAAATTAAAAAGTAAGTTAACAATGGTATAGGTTCAATTTTTTTCACATGGAGAATCTTCTCCAATTCTAATAAGAATTATGTCCAAGGTTAAAGTTATATGTAATTGATGAGAGCTTTGGCTCTAAACCTTTTTCTTAAACTTGTTGAAAAAATAAACTCTATAGAAAAGTTGAATTTGTTTAATTGAACTTAGCCCCCAAAAGTGAGAATTTTAATAGAAGTTATAATTCCACTTTAATAGAAATGATAATTTCACTTTTCTATTAATGAAAATTTTAATTATGATAGTTCAATCCTAAAAATTTTGATGCCAATTTTTTTTTTGAAAAAAAAGAAAAACTGCCTTAAAAATTAATAATAAAAATATAAATTATCCCCATATTATCTCAACACTATATAAAATACCTTAGGTCACATTAAACAATTATATTGCTCTACATGAAACATGTAAAAAAATAAATTATACTCTTAGTTGTAATAAAGATTCCAAAAACCAATATAATATTGGACACACAATTTATAAATTACATAATTATATTATGAAGTTTAAGTTATTTGTAATGGTAATTATTCAATTAAGTTTAAAGTTATCTAATTAATATTGATATATGACAAACTATTATTATTATTTTAATTTAAAAATGGTTGAGCAGAGATGCTTATTTTACAACTCAATATGAGAAGATGTTTACAAGCTCTCTCTTCCCCTTTAAAATAAAAATGAAAGTTAAAAATTATGTTTTAAATAGAAAAAATAATTAAAGAAATGAATATGTTGGAAAGTAATTAGAAGTGAAAAAAATATGTGTGTAAGATGTTTAAATTTTATAATTTGGTTATTAACAAAATATTTTAATACAAATT